>JAEQBH010009049.1:0-111387 GCA_016808115.1 Tetrastigma voinierianum | reverse complement strand
TACATAATACTCCCATGCACTAGCATAAGGCATACTCCCTCATTCGCTTTCAAAACTGAACGGGAGATGGCCGTGACAGACTCCAACAACTTATCACCCTTTACAGAATGTGAGCACCCCCTGGATTCATTATATCACAGTACGTCAACTTTCTAAAATACGATCAACATACGCCTTCCGAGATAAAACCCAATACCGCGAGAATCTATCTCCTATGAATCTCACCTCAGACAGTGATTTCTACCAAGGTCCTTCATATCAAAGTTCTTCGATAAATATCCGCTTTGTCTCATGCAGAAACTAAGGTCACCGTCATAAAGGTGATATCATCCACATAGAGTATAAGGAAATGAATTTCCTCCCATTGACCTCGCAAAGATATACATCGATCTACTACTTTCAACAAACCATACGGGCAGAATAACACTTTTAAATTTTAGCATCATTATTGCCTAAGCCTCGCTTGGTATCATAAATGCACTTTTCACTACATACAAGTACGCCCGAATCATTTGCCTCAAAACCTTCGTCATCATATAGACTTCTTCATTAAGGTCTCCATTGAGAAAGGCAGTTTTAACATCCATCTGTGTAACTCCATATCGAAATGAGCAACTGGGCTACGATCACTGAAAGAATCTTTAGAAGAGACCGAGAAAAGGTCGTCTACGCCTACTCCTTCTGCCGAAACCTTCAAGGCCGCCCGGTTTAAACTTCTCAATCTTTCCTTTAGGGTCCCTTGTCTTATACACCCATTTGCCCAATGGGCTCATGACCTTCGTAATTCTAACAAGTCTCAAACTCCATTATTTCCTCATAGATTGAATTTCATCTCTCATTGCATCCAACCACGCTTCGATCGAGGACAAGATACAAGCTCGTGATAAGTCATCGATCACCACGTAACCGATATCAGTCTTGCTCTCTATATAAGATCAAATAGTCCGTGGTATAGCTGATTGTCTCTCCTAATGGATCTCCTCATCGAGTAGCAATAGCCATATCCACTCGGTGAGCCCTCATTTAACTTCACAGAGTCGCCTTATAACAGATCCCGAATCTCCTAACAGGTTCAATATGGTGTGGGAGCTCCCACAATTATCTCAGATGGGAGTAGATAAAGATGCCATATCACCCACCGCACTATTATCCTCAATAGTTTGTGAGCAAAATTACTTCGCTACAACAAACTCCAAAACTCGGTTGTCCGTGATTCCACAATTCTGCGCCCATCGATTATAGAACCGATATCCCTTCGAATGTTCGGTAAGATACAAAGTAACATCGAAAATTCTGAGTCCAACTTACTTAATGTTGATTATACAACTTCACTTATGACATCCCCAAACCTTAAGATGGTATTAGGCTTACTGTACCCATAACTCAAAAGGAGTCAACTGAATGTACCAGAGTACACGATTTAGAATGTACAAAGTCGCTTTCAAAGCTTCAATCTCTACGTAAAACCAAAAATTTGTCCTACTAATATACTCCTACCAGTTCCATAAGAGTGCGATTATGCCGCCACACTATTTCGTCAGACTCGTGCATAGTAAACCCAGCCACTATCCTGCATCCTCTAAGTATTTGGCTTAACGCCTTGCTTCATCCGAAGACGCTATATGTTTACCATAATACTCACCACCTCTACGATCTAACAACCTTTATGACTTTTCCCAATCGCTTTCTCGACTTCGTAACCGAAAAATTCAAACTTATTTAAGAGATTCAAATTTCTTTTAATCAAGTAATGTATAACCATATCGAATAATATCAATAAATGGATGAAATAAAAATTTCTACACAAGGTTTCATCGATAAGGTCCACTTATATCGTGTGAATGACCTCTAACAAGCCGAACTTCGACTGCAGCTTTCTTTCTTATCTTGTCATTTTACCTCTACAACACATGTCTTGGGTCATTTTTAAGAGCAAAGTGTGATGTTGGGGTCTTTATCACTTTCTAATTTCATCTCAGATATGGCTGCCGTTTATGCTTACAACGATAAGACTGTCTTAGGTGTAATGGTCTCTTGGAAACAACCTTTTCAACCGTATAAGTGACGTATATGTCATTGGGAGATAAACACAATCTGTACAATCCGTTGGACATATAACAACACCAAACCTTATTTGAATCAAGAAACAAAGAAATAACATCAAGTTTTCGATTTCAAAAGAGTAGGGACACATTTGTCCAACACGATACGGAAACTAAGTTCCGTCTAAATGAAGGTATATAAAAAGTGTCTTTCAACATTAATCTAAAACCAGAGTCTAGAATCAAGATTACATCTCCCACAAACACAACATCAGCTTTCTCGTTTGTTTCTACAATAAGTCTGATTCATCCCTGACTGGCTTCCGCTTATTATAACTCAGACGGTAAATGCAACATGATTACTGCACCGCCATCGAAAGCCACCAAGAACTGGATGGTGCTTCAGATAGGTTGGATTCACAAACAAGTGCTAAAGAATCACACCGTGAGGCTCAACACGTTCCACAACCAAGCTTTAAACTTCTTGCAATAATCTCTTATGTGACCTTCTTCAAAAGAAGCAACGCATCACCATCCCTTTAAAGATGTCTTTTTTGACCCATATTGTCGACTGACTCAGAGTGTCAGAGTACCTTATGAGTACGATTTGATTCTTATTTTTCCTGTGGAACTAGAAACATAGGGTGCCATATGTCTTCTTCTCTTAAGTTTCTCTCTTCCTCTCACCACCCTTGCTATCAAGTCATTAATCACCAAGTCTCATCTCAAATTGTAATTTGTCTTTATAATCCCAAAATCAGGTGGAAGGGTGTTTAGGGCTTGATGCACAATGCAAGCATCAGGAATGGTAACACTAAGAGCTTCAAGCTTCGTTTTTAGGTCTACCATCCTCAGGACATAATCTCTAACCCCGCTAAAGCACTATCATACTTTTATATTAAAGAGTTTTCAAGAAGTGTACCAATCTCAAATGATTAAATGGAAATACTGTTTCTAGCTCTAAGGCTGCCATCATTTCCTTAGCAAGATACACCGGAACTACTTTAAGTGTTCTTGAATGGATTTCTTCATTGTCAATAATAAGCAACCATTGCTCTTTTCCTGAGTAAAGATAGTCCGCTTTCACTTCACATCGTGGTCGGATATCTACCAAATGCTTTGTAAGAGCAATGAACATCCGCTAGCTCCATTCCAAATAGAAAATCCTTTCCATTTCTAAAGTTCAATCCAAAGAAAGACCTCAATTAAAATGGAATTGTCGCTACGTAAAAGTGACCGAAAACAAACAACAATACAATCAAAGATCGCGTGGAATATTTCGGCATACGTAGAATTACATACATCATCATACATAATCAATCTTGGTAGAAATACACATGCAAATGTACACTTCCACATGAAAGCGGCCATGAGAACATATCTCCTAATCTTCGTGAAATCACCACCTTCTGGGTGATGAACCACTAAGATCGCCATTTCTCGCACATGCTATACATGTATCCTCCATTAATTCAACACAAGATCACCTCCCAGCATGATCACGAATAAAACATAGAGACATCCTGACCACAATATGAGGATCGATATTTTAAATCACCAAGTGGTGCTACTTTGGTGGTCACAAACTCCACCGAACTTCAGTAATCTCTCACACTGTGTGTGATATAAACTTTTATGTATCACATTCACTATATATATATATATATATATATATATATATATATAAAAAAACAGGCGATGTCTTTTTGCATTGCATGTTCAGTGCTAATTATATTGTTCACCCATTAATAGACAATTCAAAAGTAATTACTCAATTACCACGAAAGACGCTATGAAAATAATAATGGCAATTCAAATAGTAATTAATTAATTACCTAATGAAAGACGTTATGAAAATAATAATGGGGACCGTCAAAATCCGGTCAGCCGATTCGCCCGATGACGCCAAGATGACGCTATCAAACGACACGCCCGCTGCCGCAGATGCGCCGCTCAACAGTACCGAGACCGCTACGCCGCCGCGCCAGCCGCGCGCGTAGCGCAACCGCACTCCGACGCGGCTACCCATCATTATTCTCGCCTCGACGTGCAGATTCAAATATGTAATAAAATTTAATCTTTCATCCGTTAAAAATTTTAAACTGACAATAAACCTCTTGAACAAAACCTAATCCGCATGTTTCGGTTCTAAACTATGGTAGGCTCTGATACCATATGTAGGCCACTAACATGGCATGCCCAGGATCACCATAGTTAGAAAACAAAACACAATAACGGAGAGAATTGTCGATTCACGTACCTGATTTGGAATCCATCATGCTTTAGCGGAATTAGCGACGATCCGCGAACACGAACTCAAGATCTTCTTCCCTATCCCCTTCGTTAAAACACTGGCCTAATGAGATTGCCACTCATTTAGAGAGAGTTTTCTGTATCTTGATGTGAGTCAAAAACGTATCTTAGTGGTTGGGGAGGACTTGAGCACTATTTATAGAAGTCTTCACCACGGCCCTTTATACGGCCGGGCCGTACCTGGCCCATACCAGCACTCCCCATATTGGGATCGATTGTTAATCCATATATCTCACCTTTATTTAATAAACTAATTTAGCGCACTCTGTTCATATAGCCCACATTAAGAAATTCTTACACTACCCTCATAATATAGCCGTTGGATAACAACAAAAAATGGAAAAATTTTGTGTTTCAGAGATTCCTTTGAAAACCCAAAAAAAAAAACAACCAAAAAAATGAAAAAATAAATTCTATAAAAACAAATAAGTTTCAGATTTCTTCACCGATCGATCCCATTCTTGCACCGAATATCGCTTGAAGTTTTTTAATCCTCACTACGCCTTCAATATCCACGCATATCCTTCCCAGTTTCGCTTCGTATTTCTACCCCAGATACCGCCACCGCGCTTCAATCAAGACCGACGTTACTTCCTCGGGCTTCCAAAGAACCCCCGCCACCGCCGCTCGCCGGTCCCGCCAATAATCGGGAAGCCGCCAGTGGCCGGGCGTGTTCCCGCAAAGCGAGGTAAAGATGGGCCCACCGCCACGGATCCGCCGTTGCTCCGCACGCTGAGATCCGCCGCGACGGATGTGATTGATCTCCTCATCGCCTTCCATGAATCTGAGCTATCTTCCGCCACCACATGCTCTGAGATCGACTATCTCAAATCCGAGAGAAAGCGCTAAAATAAAAGAAAGAGTAAAAGAAAAAGAGAAGCCGGCAGGTTAGGGTTTGGCTGAGCCGGAACTCTATTGACGGGGAATACGGCGTCGTTAACAACACCGTTTTGACCTAAACCCATTTTTGTCAAATAATTATCGCATAAATATTTTTATCAACTTCTAATTAGTTTCACTTATAATATTATAAATAAAATAAGATTAATAAATGAAAAACCATAACTTAAAAATACAAATTTAAAATATAAATGTTTTACTTGATATAAATTAATTTATTTTGTTGTCATTAACATACATATCTTTCATTGAATATTCCATTAACTATTTAAATAATTTGTTTTATTAATTTTTCACCTTAGGTTATTAATATTTCAAGCAATATAATTTTTTAATAAGAACTACAAATAATTTAAAAATTATTTAAGGCTTGATATGAACATAATTTTTCAACTATAATTTAATAAATATTTTATAGTGTTTGAAGGATATAGATGAATGAAGGGTATATGATGTGTTAATTATTAAAGAAGATAAGGGTAAAATTGGAATAGATTTAGGATAGATAAAACTTGGGATGCTTATCATTAGAACAGCTAATAGAAGCAAATCCTTCAAAAGGAACTTTTGAGAGTAAAATATAGCTTTAAATGCTTCAATTTTTAGATGACTCCGTTGAGATGCTCTATGAAGCCTTAATATATATTAAGATTATAATTAGAATATTTAATCTTCTATTTTTAGAATATGTGGTCTCCGATTTGTCAATGGTATACTGCTATATTATAGCCATATTTATAGCTTGATTTGGTCAATGGTGGCAATTGCCAAGGTTATAGCGCCATATTTGCGCTTGTACAGATAACTGTGAGCGACTTTTTAGTTTGTAATATTATATATATGACCTACTGTGAATCAATAATCAAGGAAAAACTAATTTTCATGGTATAAAAGCCCTAGCAGCCTAGCAAGCTTTTATTCATTTATTTTCTTTTCTACTTCATTTTTTCACCCATCATCACCCTCTCTCTCCGATTCTTCACATGGCCGATGAGCGGGAAAATAGATCCCATTCTCCTTATTATCTTGGTCCGAGATCAACTCCGGGAATATGATCACCCACGTGATCCTTTCTAATGATGACAATTATATTTCATGGGCACGTGCAATTAAGTTGTTCTTGAAAGCTTGCCAAAGTTTGTGTTTGTCGGGATGGACATTCACCAAACCACCTTTGGTATAAATAAAGGAACTCGATTGACATCACACAATTCTGTTTGTCTTGGTCGGATCACAGACTGATCCAAAATTGGCTGCCTCCATTCCTTTCTTCGCGATGAAGCAAACCCACTTTGGGATTATCTGGTAGCGTTTTATGGGCTACCATTCGCTTCAACAATTATGGTCGATATTACCAATCAGAAGAAACTTCGGTCATGTCTATCGAAGGATTATTATACCCGCTTCATGGGATTGTAGGAGTGATACGAATTGATCGCTCCTGCCTCTCCATGCGTGTGCCTCGTGGTAATTGTACTGTGATGTTGTCGCCGACTTGCTACTAGACGGATGAGGAGAACTCCATCAATTTCTCACTGGGCATTAACGATGAGTTAGTATGCAACCCAGACGTTTCTAACTTGTTGTCCACTTCTCCTCTTTACCCGATCTCGACCGTGGTGTACATCAAGCATGCCTTTAGGAAGAAAAGTCTCGGTATTGCTCGAGATAGGATGACAAGAGGAAACTACGCGCTTGTTTCTACAAACGCATCACCCAAGGCTCGTGTTACCCGCCCCGACATAAATCAAAATCAGATTATGTTTTGTAAGCGATCGCTTCATGATGACAATACTTGTTTCCAAAACGCATGGATATCCTGATTGGTGGGAAGACGGAACCGGTGGAGTCCGGCGGCGCAGACGACCTAATGCACAAACTACACTTCCCGCGGCTCCTCCGACCGCTTCCTCGTGGCTCGGGCCAGCCGCGGTCGCCATCACGCTACCGCCAATGCCGCGGGTCGCGGGGACCGACATTATGGCCTCCTCTCATGGGTCCGCATTTCTTTGCCTGACTTAAAACCGGAGCAGGTTCAAATTTTATTGAATATGATGTCAACGCTGCCTTGATCAGATGATGGTGCTTTTCCTTTTTCGATTATTGATACAGTGCTTCTCACCATGCCACTAGTTAATCGAATCATGTTTCGACTGACACTCATCATATTTCAGAATGTTCACGGTTACCTAACGGTGCACATGCCATTGCTACTAAGGCTGGCCGCGTTTAAGTTGGACTGGGATGGGTTGATACTTGAACATGTTTTATTTATACCACGCTGCAATGTAAACTTAATCTCTGTCACAATTACACTGATGATTCTAAATGTCTTTACAATTCACCGATTCATTACGGTATATACAGACCTACGCCGAGTCCGATTGATCCGTGAACGTATGATGGATCATTATTTTCATGATTCCACAAGGTGTGCGTAACGGTTCCAGAGATTTCAGATTTTGAGTTGTGGCATCGTCGTCTGGGGCATCCGTCAGATAGAGTCGTCAAGTTAGTTCCGGCTATTTCTTCCAATATTTCAAGAAAGAAATTGAATAAAGCATGCGAAGTTTGTCCTCAAGCAGCAAAACGTGATAGCTTTCCCGCCACATAAAGCTGGGGTTTAATCTTTGGAACTTATTCATTGTGATTTATGGGGGCCTAAATAAGATACCCCTCTTCGTGTGGAGCACATTATTTTTTACTTTGGTGATGATTTTCGAAGAGTCGTGACGGGTCATTTATCGCGCTCAAAAGTCACAAGTTTATCAAGTTTTTGTTCATTTTGTTATGATTGCCCGGGCCACTTGAAACACATGTCAAAAATAGTACGAGTGATAATGGTACTGAGTTTAAAATGTATGTTGATTATTTTGACACATAGCTATATTTTCAAACCTCTCAGGTTGGGAACCTCAACAAATGGTCGTGGAACGAAAAACATCAACATATTCTAATGTGGGTCGGCTTTGATGTTTCCAAGGCACTTCCTATTACTTTTGGGGAATGTGTGCTTGGTGCAAAGTATCTCATTACCGTAACTCCTTCCGGTTTGCCTCCACAATACAACCCCTTTGAAATTTCGCCAGCACCCTAGTATGATGAACTTAAGGTTTTTTGTTGTTTAGCTTTTGCCCACAATCAAAAGGCCAAGGTAATAAATTTGTTCTCAGGAAGTGTGTCTTTATCAAGTTATCTGCATAAGGGTGGAAATTATATGACCTCTTATTGTGTGGACATCTTTTTCCGTAGATGGAAGTTTCATGAAAATGAATTTCCTACGAGATCAAGTTTCTACTCGCACTATTCTTCGCCGCCAATTCGATTCTAATGCGAGGATTACGTTGATTTTTGGAAGACTTGAGTCCGCTGGTGGATGATCATGCACTGCAATTGGGACTCCGAGATTGTATTAATCCCACATCGCCTCCCGCCCCCGCACTGCCTCCTCCCGGCTCACCGATGACTTAGGCTGGTTGCGGATAAGCGCCCCTCCGCTCTTCGTGACTTTGTTACCCACACTGTACAATCTTCGAGTCCATCTGAGTGTTCATCGTCTTCTACTAAATTCCTCGTACTTTATCCTATAGCACATTGCGCAATTAAATAAGTTTTCCACGACACCAGGTTTTTCTTGCAATGATCACTAAGGTATCAATCATTTCTTAAAGAAGCTATGCAAGATGAAGGTTGGCGCAGGCTATGCAAGAAAGAAATTGCCGCCAGAAGCTACTAAGACCGGACATGCAGGCGCTTTACCTCCTTATAAAAAGGCTCGTTCTAACGGCATGATTTAATCAATATCGCGCGAATGGGCAAGTAGAGCCTTAAGGCCTGCCTCGGTTATTTTTGGCAATCAATGTTGAGGGGGTTGATTATAATGAAACTTTGCCCAGCGGCGTAAAATGGTCACCATCGCTCGCGCCTTTAGCAGCTATACCGGGTCAAGAATCAGTTTCAGATCATATAGATGTTCATAATGCGCTTCTTCATGGTGATCTTGATGAACAGTTTTACATGAAACTTCCTCCCGGCTTCAACGTCAGACTCCCGGTTTAGTGTGTCGCCTCAAGAAGTCTTTGTATGGTCTACGATAGTTCGCGTGCCGGTATGCTAAGTTATTTATTTTAGAAGACTTATGGTTTCCTTCAATGACCCAGATTATTATCCGCTTACTCTACATCGTGATCGTACAACTTAATTTTCTCGTATGTTGATGATCTCATTATTTCCGTAATGATACAAGCTCACAAGACCGTTCATTTCCCAAGGCCTATTTGCACGAGTGTTTCCATATGAAAGACTTGGGTGCCTTGAAGCATTTTCGGTATCGAGGTTGTCAGAATCTCGGCAGGCATCTTCTCAGGTCAACGAAAAATACACTCGATACATTACCGAAACTCGCTATCGGGGGTCCGTCCCTGGCCTTCCCATGGAGCAGACCACATTGGCTTCTCGCCAAAGGCCCTTGCTCGCCAATCCGGAAGGTAGACGACTTGTGGGTCGCCTCATTTACTTAACCTCCACCCGTCCCTCGACTTGTTTATACAGCTCATATCTTGGCTCGTTTATGCAACACCTCGTCAGATCATCGATACGCGCGCGCTCGTGACGTTTGCTACTTAAAAGGTGTCCGAGTCAAGGCATTCTTCGCCTGATCGTGAGTTATCTCCGACTGTGTTGAGCATTCGCATCGCACGTGTCCTTTGACCTCGATTTCGCCTCATCATCGATAGTGTTTCTCGATCTTCTCCTACTGGAAGACCAAGAAACAATACACGGTGTCCCGGTCTTCTCACCGTCGGCATCGCTCCATGGTCGCCGCACTTCAGAGTTGAAATGGCTCAAAGCTTCTACTTAGAGTTTGGTGTCACATACCCGCCACCATGCTTTATAACGTGGATAGTCACCGCAATCTACATTGCTCGCCAAAATCCGCCTTCTTCATGAGCGCATTCGGGCATATTGGTGCTGGATTGTCATTATGTGTGCGATGCCATTCGTGACGGGTATTATTTCTACGCCCCATGTGGCCCATCAAGATCGCCTTGCCGACATCTTCACCAAGGCTCTTGGCAAGCGTAGAAGTTTCAGATTCACTTTAAAGTCATACTTGTGATCTCCATGCTCCAACTTGAGGGGGGTATTAAGATTATACTAGAATATCTAATCTCTATTTTTAGAATATGTATATTCTGATTTGTCAATGGTATAATTGCCACATTATAGCCATATTTATAGCTTGATTTGGTCATGGTATAATTGCCATATTATAGCCATATTTATAGCTTGTACGCATAATCGTAGCCATTTCTTTAGTTGAAATATTATATATGACTCACAAAATACAAATAGAATCAAGGAAAACCAATTCTTTCAAAATTCCATAAAATTTTATCCTTTCATTCAAATGCACCTCTTCCTCACTTAATTAAAGAAGCACATATTTTGATTATAATTTTTTCCCTAAATTTTTGTCATTATATGGCGAAAGTGATGAAACCATGCAATGTGGTGTGATATGGAAGAAGATATATAGTGAGTGCTGACCTTTACAGCATGCCAAGTGAAAGCGATGATCATCATGGATGGAATCGATCTCCAAGTCCGGGACGTCCTTCATCTTTGTCCAATCTGGGCCTTCTTCCTGACGGCAACTCGATCTCTATCAGTAGTGAGGTTATGGTTCAAAGTCGCGGTATCGGTCATCAATTCAAATTGCCCTAAAACGTATTGGTCGTGGTGTATCAGTAAAGTATCGACCGATACGTAAAATAAGATGATTAAAATATTTAAAAATTATTAAATTATTAGAAAAATAGATATAATTAAGTTAAAAATTTAATAAATAATTTTTTTATGCATTTAATATATGTTACTATTATCTTCATCCATTTATACTATATGTTTTCATAACTATGTTTAATTTAAAATCAACTATTCTATGTTGGTATAAATGTTAAAAAAGACAAGACATATTTATTTATAATATTTCAAATATTAAGATTTATAAGTTTGTTTAATAATACTCTGATTCGAAGAAAAATATTTAATTTGAACAACAGAAGAAGTTATTAACATAGTTATTAATATTTTTCCACAAGAGCCATATAAAAATTGTAATGGAAGGTACAACAAATATATCGATCAAAATGTAACATTGATATTTGATAAAACACAGCTTTAGTCATCCGCACTTTTTAAATAAAAAGATGAGAAAATCAAAAAACTGATCGCTGCTGGAATGGTGGAGTTAACACTTTATCCAACACAACAAGATCCAAACATCCTGCTTGACTATAACTGAACGATGTTAATATTATTGAACAATGATTGTTGTTAGAGAAACGAACATTATATAATACCTTCATCCGCCTCAACTCAGTCGCCCGCTTCCTTCTGATTCAGCCAGACCCTCCGGGAAACAAAGATCTCAGTCCCGGTTGGGAGCAACAATCCAAGAACATGATGTTGAATTTCACTTTTATTCACTCCCTCATTCTTCTCTGAACTGTACTCATCCTGATCCATAACACTTATTTTGAATACAAACTTTCATTTTTATCACGTTGTGATCGAAAATCAATCGCGTATACCTTGGTAGCGAAAACATTCGCAAATTGTCTTCACAACCTCAAAAGTGTCAAATTTTTTTTTAGATACTTTTGTTTTTTCTTGACGATGAGATCCACTCTTCCTGATTGGCACTGTAGGTTGACTGAGTCATCTCACACAACCTCGCCAGTTTCTTCTTCTTCCCAAATTTACCCAGAGTTTTTAATCCTGATCCATCACTTTATCCCAAATATAAAATCTACACGATTTAACCATCTCTGAAAGAACGGCACCGCAGTTCCAAATAACTATAAGCTCACATAAGACTTAAAACGTTAGACAACCCAATGTTCAATATGTCGGAACATCTTCGTTATAAGGCATGTATTATTTCAATGACAGGGCATGGGCCTTTTGACTCTTATTCCTTCCAACACGGTACTTGATTTTCACATAAAATATCATCACAGCCAAATTCCTCCAATCACAAAACTACAACAAGTTCTTAAGCCACTGCATGCCGCAGCACAAGTTAATTCAATTCTAATTAAGGGTAATGAAAAGAACGTGACTCGGAATGCTGCAGTTTGAATTTGTACCTCCACATTTTTTTAACTTTCCTTCACATTGAAACGACTCTCCATTAGTCACCTTAACATAAAAGGGTTTTATAGAGCTGAAAGGCAAATTTTAGCCTACTGGCAACCTTATCTCGTATGAACCTTATCTCCATCTTCAATCCTCCCATGAGAGCCTCCTCGGACCACCCATTAACTCTATTCCCAAAACGTTTGAACTCTTCTAGATATTGAATAAGGGATCCTGTTTGATGGAGTTTCTTCAGGGCTTCATTGAAGTCAACTCCTGCAGGTGGACCAAATCGGGACCATAGCTCATCTTCAAAGATTCTCCATGTGATTACCCGATTGTTGGTTAACGCCAGAAGACCCAGAATTCCAATTTCAAAATTAAGAAAATCGTAATTTCGATTACAAAATTGTAATTTAGGTTAAAATCCAAATTTATTCTCCTGACGCCGAGATAAATAATATCAACCGCGAATGGCTGACATAATGCAGATTTTCGGTATCTGTTTAAGTCACTGCAGAAGGACATAAAAAGAAGACAGTGACTTGTCTTCTTCAAAGCAAAAGGAAAACGTAAGAGGAAACTAAAATCGACAGTGGGTCAAGCTTGGTGTTTAGGAGAGAACATCGTCCTTCCTCTCTCTAGTTTCATATCCACCACGCAGCCTTCTAACAAGAAGGAGAATCCGCCACGCTTATGGGCCACTGTTATCATTTAGAGTTTTCTCAACTCCGAGAGGTAGGGTTTCCCTACTGGGTTTTACGCTTATTTAAGTGTTTTACAATGCTTCTGCTTGTTTATGTCTTGAACGGCGTTTGATCGGTCCCAAAGCTTTTAATCGACCGACGAATTTATCGAACCCACGCTGGTACAAATTCTCAGAATCGCGAGGACCGTCAGGTGTCTAAGGGTGATTCATGCCAAGTGAGAATTGTATCGGTTTGTATAAGGCCTAAATGGTCAAGTGGAAATGCGGTTCACAAAGTGAACCAATGAATTGATGATGAGGAACCGTGAACCCTGTGGTTTTACCGTTCGGTGAATAGTATTACCTAAAATCTATTTTTAAACAAAGTGATTGGAGGATAAAAATTGAACGTTTCATTTGACTAATAGCCCAAGTGAGCTAATTTCATGTATGAATTGATTAATATACGACATGATTGTGTAATTGACATTATGTGGATATGTGCATGTTTACATATTTGCATATGTGATTAGACTATATCGAATTGACATACATGCATTCCATATGACCTAGAACATCCTAGACCATGTGAGTTAGTGCATGAGACGAGCCTTAGAGAAATGGGCCTTGAGTAATACTAAAACTAGAAATGATCTGGGAGGGTAGTCCATACTTAAAATATCACGCCAGATTCACCCACCCGTGGGTAAAGGTGGATACATACATCGGAGGGTAGCGTCCACATACAACATCAATCATTTTGAGACGCCCAATCGAGTATATACCTGAGGGGTAGTCCACTAAATATAACATCGTAGATGGTCCACAATTTAAAAATGATCGGAGGTAGTCCACTAATAAAACATATTATTCTCACGAGGCTTAGGCGAGTGAGGGAGCTTCTGGGTGAGGACTCGTGATCCGAAAGGCTCGTGACATTCAAGCAGGATCATGCATTTACTGAATGTGCATTTAATTTGAACATCAGACCACTAGGTGGGTGATTAGCCCACTTGTGGCGCATTCCACCACTGAGAATAGCTCACCCCGTTGAGGGATATTATTTCCATGTGCAATGGAGCGTGCGAGGGACAACATTCTAGACTTGAGGTAATTAGAAGAAAGCCAGAGTTGTGGCTTTGGTTCCCATTTATACATGTATTAGAACTCTATGTGTTTGATATATGTCAGAGGCAGAAACTTACAATTCTTAAAATTATTGGGTATATTAGTTGGATTCATAGTTGTATGTATATTGAGTATTGTTTGAGGCCCAAGGGCCGATACCCAAGTGCAGGATTGGATATATTGAATTATATTGCAATCGTTTCAGATGTGATATGCAGTATCAGATTTAGTAGAACTCCCCAAGGAAAGGAGACTGGCCTGATTGCGTGGAAATGTTCGCCAAATCACATTCACGAAAGGGCTTCATGGCTGACTAAGAATAATCTGACCCTGACTCCAAAAGTCATAATTTAAATACCAGGTATACGGCTACCCAGGGCTTGAGGATTCACAAGCTGTCAGTGAGAGCATCACCACTAGGTGTATTGTCTGGATGTTCTGGCGCAGGTATGATATTTCCTAGAAATCACTGACAACCAGAATACCCAAAAGATGCATGTGTCGATGCTAGTGATTTGACAATTATGTTGTGTGAAAAAAATATGATAACATGAACATGCACTATGGCTCACAGGTGTTGTGGATTGTGAATGTGCTAGTGATTAGCACTAAAGGTGTTAGAAAGAATTTATGGAAAATAAATTGAGCCACAAGAAAACTGAACAAGAATATAAAAGAAAGAATTTTAATAAATTTATTTGAGTTGTTGATAATGAAATCAAATTTTAATAAATTTGAGGTGGAAACTAGGTTAGTGTTAGTATATAGACTTTGAGGTACTCCTAACCATTTTCAAGAATTAAAAGAAAAAAAAAAAATATATATATATATATATATATATATATATATATATATATATATATATAGGTATGTATTTTTTTTTGAGTTCCTTCCAAGAGTTTGGGAGAAATGAAAAAAAAAATATGAAAACAAAATGAGGTGGAGAAAATTTTTGGTCTTACAGTGAGTAAAACTAGAAAAAGAAAATGAAGAAAATAAGGTTGATAAATTTACTTGGTCTATTGGGAGAAAAATAATTTTCTAAGGTTTTATATAGTGTGAAACTAGAAGAAAATGAAGAAAATAAATTTTTGTAAACTTATTTTTATAAGAAGAAAATGAAAAAAAAATATGTATGAAATATTTTTTCTAATTTTTCAAGGTAGTCTAGAAATAGGAAAATAAATAATGAAAAAACATAGTGTAACTGCTTAGATTACCGCCCAAATGATATTGTGAGAAAATATTTATTGGAAAAGAGAGGGTTGTATCATAGAGATTCAGCTAAATAATAGGGAATCAGACAAGATAAGGACGAGCTGTAAATCCTAGGTGTAATAGGTCGGAAATCAGACAGACGTAATCCCAGCGGAAAATAATCGTATTGCAAACATAGTGGCCTTGTGGGCAAGGAGCAGGCGTATTGCAACATCAATCAGATTGAAAACTAAAAGGGGCTTGAAGGGCTGGAATTGCATTGCAATGTAATGCAAATGGGCAGTAATGATTGTATTGCAAATGGGAAGGAACCAGGACAGAAGACCCCACAGTATCAAGTGGAGCAGAGTACAAACATCGCCTACTGGGCTGAGGTATCAGAATACAAATACAACCCAGACAGGAGGAGGTTGGGGCCCATGTCGCGGAGAATCACTCAAGGTCATAGGCATCAAGATCGCAGCTAGCCGGGTGAGCAACAAAGAAGCTGCCAGGCTTTGGCAAGGTGTGTCCGAAGGCCACATGCCAAGCAAGCCACGCAGCGGGTCGCCGGTTATTGTACCGTGCACTCGGGCCTGCGTTTGTCCAAGGCTCACCCAAGATCACTCAGTCGATTTCGATATTGTTCGGTGGAACCCGTTCATGAACACTATTCATCACAAAACTTTTCGAATTTTTTCTTTTTATTAAATCAAATAAAAATAAAATAAAATAAATAAAATTTTGATAAAATTTTCGAAAAATAAATTTTTAAAATTGAAATTTTCAAAATAAATTTTGTTGAAAAACAATATTTTAAATGCAAATCGATTGTCTTGCATTACCTGTGAAATGCAAGGACAATGCATATATACACCGATTATGTATGACGAGGTCCGGCTGTGTTTATGCCTTGAGATCCCGAATTGAAATTGAACGCTACTGGAACTATGATGATATGATATGACGAGGACGCAGAGGGCGCCCACAGTAGTATCGGGTCAGCACCACCAGTTGGTTTGATCAACAGCCACTGGTCAGAGGTATTACAAGAACAAGATTCGTGCACAAAATGTATAAAGGTGCAGACAAGAAGATCCTAGTAACCTCCAGAGGTTTAAAGATCATCCGACATTCACAGGGGGGGAGGAGATTCATGGCAGACAGTAATTCATTGGTTCGCACAGATCGAGAAAGTGTGCCAGAGGCTGCGAGATTACCTCCTGACGCGACCCGATTAGACTAGTTGGTGCTCAGCCAGAGGGCGCAGGCCCAGTCATGGTGGAAATGGGCAAGGACCTCTAGAGACCTAGAGGCATGACACATGCACTTCAGAGTCGCTCATGTGTACGCATTTCTCTGCAAATCACATGAAGCTCAAAGAGTTCCTAGCTAAAGCAGTGGGGCGATGATTATGATGGATCATGACTAGTTCATAGAGCTAGCACGATTTGTTGATGATTACGTGGCCATAGACTCGGGTCAAGGTTGGGGGGAGATTCGAGAATGGCCAAAGTTGTCCATTCGGCCAGATCAGAGGACTTCGCCACAAGATGGAGTGGATTCCATGGTCAGACAACCTCAATTACAGACAGAGAGAGTGTCAGCTTAGAGGTTGAGACTTTAGAGGAGCCGTTAGGATGAGTTCTCCCTAGGATTGTGGCGCAGAATAGGATGATATGGACTGAGGATCATGGACATGTCGAAGCTCATGTCATCCTCGGGATGGATCACGATGTACCTTACGTGGTCAGCATCGGTCAGAGCGCAGAGGTCACGCCACACACGCAAGGTACCGTGGTATTTCAGACATATATGCCTTCCGCATAGCATACGAGTCCGTGTGTCGTGATTGAAGAAGTGTCAAGCACAGCCCATTCTAGATGACTGAGCGTACCAAACTTTAGATCTACCTCGGCGGCTCATGAGCACGCCACGTTTTTCCGCACGAGCTACCCGGACTACCTCCACATGTGGATAGACTCTAAGACGTAGTTACACCGCATTTCACCCATCTCATGACTCCACATAGATGGAGCCACACCTATTGAAAGTTACAGAACTCGTAGGTCCAGCTTTATTGTGATTATTGGACAGTGTCTATTAGACCGAGCACTTCACCACGGGCGCTCTGCCCTGTCTTTCAGAAGAAGGACAAGACCCTTCGACCGTGCATTGATTGTCGACAGCTGAACAGGTTACGATCAAGAATCTGCATTCATTACCGAGGATCGATGATTTTATTTGATTGGCCGAGAGGAGAGCTAGTCTACTCCAAGATGGGACCTTCTAATCAAGCCATCACCGAGGGTTGCACATGATATTCTCAAGACAAAGGTTTAGGACGCGCTGGTGCTTTAAGTTTACGATGATGTCTTTTGGATTGACGCACACCAGATTCATGGATCTCATGCATAGGGTATTCTGCAACCCCATCTAGATCGCTTGTCGGTCTTCGTGGATGACATCTCTTCGATCTACTCCCAAATGAGCGGGAGCATGAGTATCACTTGAGGATCGTGTTACGCTTGTTGAGACCATCACTAGATGCTGGTTCAGCATATATGCGGTTCGCCATCGAGGTGAGAGATTTTCGGACACGGGTGCCTCATCGGGAGGTTAGTCACCCAGAGAAGGTCGAGGCAAAGATGACTGGGAGAGGCCGGTCGCCTCTGTGGCGTAATTCTGGGATCGGTCGGGTATTACAGAGATTCATTGAGGATTTCTGAATAGCAACACTCATGACTAGAAGCACCTAAGGAGGTCAAGTTCGACCGATGACCGATGAGGAGGCATTCCAGAGTTGAAGAGGAGACCTACTTACCCCATCTTGATAATGTTTTAGACAGGGACAGGGCACACAAAGTATCAAGATGCCCCGAGGCCTGATTGGGATGTGTTTGGATGCAGTCCTGGGAGGGTAGTAGCGCTACGGTTCCCGGGCTGGCCAGAAGAATCACGAGCGTAATCACTCCCACACACTACACATGAGTTGGCGCACCGTAGTCTCGCCTCTGAAGATCTTCGGGCGCCACTACTATATGGCGCAGGAGTTCGAGGTGCACACCATAAAAGTCCAAATATATTTGTCGCAGCTTAGACTCAATATGAGGCAACGCAGATGGATGGAGAGTTCCTAGAAGATTATGACTTCACTTTGCATTACCATCCTGGTAAGGCAAATATGGTGGTTGATGCACTACTAAGTCACGAGGAGGCTATTGTATAGCTTCTCTGAGTGGTAGATGCTCGAGATCAGGGGACAATGGCTGGCAGATAGCCAGAAAGGCACTTAGGTACTTTGGGGAGTTTAAGGCTGCTACACCATCTCTGAACGCAGTGATTGAGTCCTGTGGCACGCAGATAGTGTCCATCGTGGACCGGTGCACGCTTAGGTACGGTGACGAGTAATGGACTGCTCACGTAGACAAGTAGTCTTCTATATAGGGGACTCGCAGGGTTCCCAAATAATCGGGATTTGAGATAGAGATTCTCGTGGAGTTTCACCGCTTCCTCGATTTGTAGTGCATCCAGGCAATTAAGATGTACCAGATCTTCACGCCAATACTACTTGGTGCGGGACGTAAGAGACACGTAGACTTTGTTCGACGATGTCTCACGACGCGCAGGTTGGCACGAGCACCATAAGCCAACAGTGGCTACTCACCCATCGGAGGTATCGAGTGGAAGGAGCACCACGATGGATCCTTCCAGACCCACTTTGCCACCTGACGCACAGAAGTACGACGCGTACGGTGACAAGTAATCCCGCCATGAAGGTTCCAAGACATTTTCAAATTGCATGAGATAACCTCTCGCCTTGAAGAGATTCCGCCTAGCTATACATTCGAGAGATAGTCCCACATGGAGTACCCAAGATCCATAGTGTCTGATAGGACCTCGAGAGCTGGCACTTTTGGAAGAGCTCCAGTGCTACATGGGCACACCACCGACGATGAGTACAACAGGTCTGGCCCCCTACTGCATGGTCAAATCGAGGACCATACAGTATTAGAGGACATGCCACGAGCATGCCCCGGGATCATATGCAAATGGAAGCATTTGCCCTAGTGGAATTCGCCTACAACAATGCCACTGAAGAGTACGATGGCACCGTATGAGGCATCAGATGAGGCCATGTAGATCACCGTTATGTTGGACCGAGGTGGGAGAGAGCTCCATCACTAGTTCTGATATAATTAGAGACACCTCCGAGAAGGTGAGCTTGATATCACAATCTCTTCACGCCCAGAGCCTGTAAGAGCCATGCTGACGCACACGACCCTTAGAGTTCGAGGTCAGGATCACGCCTTCTCAAGGTGATGCCCAAGAGATAGTCACAGTCGTTCCCAAGTCGTAGCTTACTCGCCGAGTTCATTGGACCTTCGAGACACTCACAGAGGATAGACACCGGTCATACCTACACAGCATCGCTCAAAGATCGGGTCCACGAGGTGTTTCACGTTTCCATGCTCCGGAAATATACTCAAAATCTAGCTCATGTGGTGGATTGGGGACAGATTGAGGTTGACACTGATGGGATCCTTCGAGGAGGGACTACAGGCATTGTTGATACGTGATCAGTTTTATGACGCAAGACCGTGGGAGGCTATGAGAGAGTAATATGAGGCACCATGGATGGAGGAGTCCACACGTGGAGCGCGAGGACACGACGGGCCACCTATCCTCTCTCGTGTTTAGGGACGGCTGGCAATGTAGTTTAGTCGCTTAAGATTTAAATGATCGCTTATTATTAATGATAGAATGCACGCTGCGATGCATGCTGAGCGATTGTGATCACCTGAATTTCTGAAGAAATTCCTTTAAGGAGGAGAATGTAAGACCCGTAATTTCGAAAATGGCAAAATCGTACTTCGACACAAAATTGTAGAATTTAAAAATCCAAATTTATTCTCTAGATCCTGATGACGAAATGAATCGTATCGCTGGAATCGCCTCACAAATCTAACTAGTAATGCAAAATTTGTTGAATTCCGAGATAGCCGGTTGACACGTTTTCTAGGTATCGCGATTCGCAAAGCCAGAAATGTTTTCTATATGAAGAAAGTCAGGCAAGTAACACATACTCATGTGCCATAAGTGGCATGAGAGAATGATGAAAATGGATCGCCAAGATAGTGCCAATATCAACTGGGAAATGAAGGGACATAATGGGCATTTTAAGATTTGTTTAAGCCTACCAGTTGACAAAAGATATTAGTGACTTGTCTTCTTCAAAAGCAAAAGGGAAAACGTGAGAGGAAACCGTAAAATCGGGAGAGGAGCCGGGGTTTTGGTGTTTAGGAGAGAACACTATCCTTCTCTCTAGTTTCATACATCCGACCGTCTTCGCGCCTTCTCGGAACAAGCATGAGAACTCGTCGACGCAGAGGGCTTCGCATAGTACAGATGAGTTTCAAACTCCGAGAGGTAGGGGTTTCTTCCCTTACTTGGTTTTACGCTATTTAAGTGTTTTACAATGCTTCACACAGGCCTGAATCCAACATTTGATTTGGCCCCAGTCAGACCTAATTGATTTAATTTATTGAACCCACGTGAGCGTACCTGTGAATCTTGAGGGATTGTTTGGGTGTCTAAGGGTGATTCATACCATGGATTGTATCATGGTTTGTATAAGGCCTAAATGGTCAGAAATGCGGGGTTCACAAAGTGAACCAATGAATCGGAGGAGCGATGGAACCAGAACCCTGGGTTTTAATGCTCCTAGAATAGTGACATTTAAATCTATTTTTTGCGGCGGAAATGTGCGTTTCTACCTGATTGCTGTGTTTAATATTAGCCCAAGTGAGTTAATTTTTATGTATGAATTGATTAATTACATGACATGATCGTGTAATTGGATATTATGTGATATGCATGTTTACATATTTTCAGACACGTGATTGGGATCGTATTGGAATTGGCATACATGTATTCCATACAATCGAACATCCTAGGACTATAGGAGTTAGTGCATGAGACGCAGTCTAGAGAAAATGGTTCGAGGGTTGTCTAAAACTAGAAACAGATCTGGGAGGGTGGGGTCCATACTTAAAATATCAATCGTCGAAGACGACCTGCAATCGACATACACCTGAGGGTGGTAGTCCACATTACAATATCAATCGTCTGAGACTACCAATTGATATACATTGGAGGAAGTCCACAAATATAACAACATCGGAGATGGTCCACAATTTAAACATCGGAGGGTAGTCCACCAATAAAACAAAATAGAAATTCTCATACGAAATAGGCGAGTGTGAGGAGCCGCAGGACTCGGACTGAAGCCGGTCATGACATTCAAGTAGGATCATGCATCGGCTTGAATGTGCTTAATTTGGAACATTGCACCGCACTCCTAGGTGGTGATTAGCCCACTTAGCGATTCCACTACCGAGCATTAGCTCACCTGTCGAGGGATATTATTTACGTACAGGAGCGTGCGAGGATTCGGCCGTCTGCAGATCGGAGTGAGAGGATTGTAAGAAAGCTTAGCCATGGCTTGCCAGTTCCCGATTTACACATGTATTAGAACTCTATAAGTTTGATATATGCTGTATAAAAGAGTAAAAACATATTAACTCTTGCAACTATTAGGTATATAGTTGAGTTGGTATGTATATTGAGTATTGCTTGTTACCCGCGCATACTGATAAGATTGATACGATTATATTGTAACTGCTTGGGATAGGATATGGTGTATTGTATTTGGGTAGAGCTCTGCATAAGGAGACTACCGATTTTCGTGAAAAATGTCGGGTCACATGACATTCACGAGTGTTTCTGCGGGTTGACGGGTAGTCAACGGACCTCTGGGATCGAGGTGTCACAAATGCGGCGTAGCCATTGCCACCATTGATGTGGCTTCCCTTCCATATAATAAGTTGCCACTGTCACCTTTTCTTGTTCCAGTACATCATGGTATTCAAAATAATATGCCACATGATTCATCTACTCCGTTGGATCATCGCCACCATACCTCAAAAACTCCAACCTATTCCTCCTTTGTGGTGAATGAACTCTTCCCAACTCCCCTTCCACTCTTTAATGGTTGTTCTCAATGCTTTGGCGAGGGCTTCCTTGCCAAACATCTCCTCTTGAATTTAGAGATTCAGACAATCTTTGCAACTCCGTAAACAGCTTACCCATTCCTTCTTGAATATCATTAACGTTGGTCTCTAAGGCCTCGAGTTTTTCCTTGTGGGTTGCCATTTAAGATGACGCTCTGATACCAATAGATAAACCTAGGAAAAATGGAAATCCAATTAACATAAACAATGAACTCCGAGATAGAAAATTTCCAGAAGACAGGAAATAAACTAGCAACAAAAGAACCCAGAAAACAAGAAACCTAGAATGAATCAATCATTTCTTTCTCCTCCCCATCTGAACTTCCATCCATATATAAATAAATGGCAGCAACCATTTTGGCACCCACTATGCTAGTGCTCATGTCCACCTCATAGCCACGCATCCTAGAAACGCGGCATGTCTCTTCCACATCTTCAAATATTTTAAACGGTAAGGACCACAACTCCCCGCTGCCTTCGGGCCATTCTTCTTCTAGTTCAAACTCGGTTATTTGGCCCTCTCAGAGACAACATTGTTAGCGCTGATCACACCCACCATGTTGAAAAAATCGGGTCAGTTTCACCCCACGATGCACTCATGTGGTGCCTTAAGATCATCTGCATGTGGGGACCTACATGTTGTACATGGTGCCTTCTCATCATCCTCCCAAGTCCATTGTTTATCCTCCATAAAACTCACAATTCTACTATCTAGAAATTTTCCATTAGCTTTGCAAGAGTCGCTATAGCCAATAAAAATTCTAGGTTCTGCCTTCTTATCAAGCTTATCTATTTTCATGTGTGGAACACAAGAAAAACACAGACAATAAAAGGTTTTTAAGTTCTACAAGTTTGTCTTGTAATTGAACCAAGTTTCATAACGAATTTTTTTGGTTAAGAACTTTTGTCAATAACCTATTTAGCAAAAACATAGCAGTGTTGGCATCGTCCACCCATAATTTCTTTGGCAACTCTTTCTCATATAACATGTATCTTGTCATCTCCATAATGCTTTGATTTTTTTCTCTCACACTATTTTGTTGTGGGATGTAAGTTCAAATCATCCATGAAATAATAGGTCCCAAGTTCAATAAATAACGCTAACAAACACATTAATATTCAAAAGTACCAAAATAACAAAGTAACAACTAAATAATTTTATAATTACAAATCCGAAGTGTTAAATGAAAGCCCATATTACCCTATTCTTCATCCTTATCTGCATTGTCTCTAACAACAATATTTGACTTCACATTAGAAAAAATGCATATCACACGGTGGTCGAAATATCATCATCATCATCTATAGATAAATACGTGATAAGTTAATAAGTAAATTGGAAAGGAAATATTTATTATAAATTCTAATAAAAGTTAAACTTTACTAACAAAACCAAGCAGCCAATTACGTGGGTGGATGTGAGAGCTTGGATGGGGCTTCATCACTATTTTACTCTTATACTTGTTCAAAACAAAGAGCCAATATCACTAAAAACAGATTGGAGTATCATATAGTTATTGTAATGCTCAAGCATCACAAGCCATCCTTTCATGATCAGAATATCTATTACTTCTATTTTTCCAATAACCAAGGACATCAAAATTTCCAAAGCAAGAAATTCTTGGCTTTTCCAAATAGAGATCAAATTGAGACTTTCCATGATTGTTACTGCAAATCAAATTCCTTCAAAATCCTATAAAATGACAACAAATATTTAAAAACAATATAAATATATGTAATAAAAAGAAGGAAAATGAAAACATATTCCATTAAACACAACTTACATCATATGTAGGGAAACTTCTTATTTTCCTAACAATACGGTGGTTGATTCACATTAGAAGAAAAAGAAGCCGGTTAGTCGATGAGCATTGCTCTATACTTTCAAAAAAAGGCAGATAAAGCTTTCATTCCTCACCATTTTTTCTTCATAACCACATGGGTCAAGTCTTGAATAAGTATACTTCAAAAAATTAAGCTTCTTGGTCGGATTAAGAATAGCCCCAAATGCAAGAACTACACTATATTCACTCCAATACTTATCAAATTTCTTTCATTTTACAAATACATACTTTAACCTAACAATCCTCATTTACTTCAAGTTGGATATCAATAGAAGCTCTATCCTCCAAATTTCCCAAAAATACAAATTTCCCCAACAAATCAAGTATTGGGGTCCAAGATATGGTTGTAAAATGTAGTTTAGATTTGGTGAAACTCTATATCCGTGATTTGGTAAACAAAAGACAAATGCAGCCCTTGCATCAAAGCTAAAAGAAACACAATAACGTGAGGAGCAAATGCAACAACAAAAGGAGATAATGCAACAACACATGCAACAAATGCAAAATATAATGCAACAAATGCTTCAATTTCAGCAAAGACACCATGACCAATAAGGCCAATCTTTGTGAAAAGGGAGTTGAGTATGCATAGAATATAGATACACTTTGTTTTTGTTCTCAGGTTACTTATAACAAAGGTTATGACTCGAAATCCTTTTTAATTTTTTATTGTATTATACCACAAGAATTTTCTTAGTAAAACTATCTTTCTATTATGCAGGTTCGGAATAAAGCTTGTTGGTAACCCCGTGAGCCAGGTCTTATTGATTGGATAGCCTACTTGGTAATTTTTCCTTTACATTTAGATCCTTCTTTTGTGACACCTCAAACCCGGGGGTCCGTTGACACCAACTCCGCGAATACAAGTGGAGGTCATACTGACGCCTACTTTAGAAAATCAAGGCAGTCCCTTTGTACGGAGCTCTACCCATAAACAAACTTGTCTAAACCCGCATATCCCGGTCCCAACAAAGGCAATATAGTCCAACATATATATCCAATACCTGGCCACTGGGGCCCAGCAAACAATTCTCAACATGGCATACCACAATCCATGAATCCAACTATATAATCCTATAGTTATAAGAGTTACAATATTTTCACTTCTTAAACCATACATATATTAAACTTAAAGAGTTCTAATACATGTAAAACCACCAAAGCCACATCTCGGCTTTCTTTCAGAACTCCGCCTAAAGATCAGCAAATTTCCCCGCACGCTCCCTCGCACTGCAGAAAAGGGGGTCCCACTAACAGGTGAGCCAATGCTCAAGAGAGAATCGCCCCTAAGTGGGCTACCTACCACCCAAGTGCGCCGTAATGTTCCACTTAAACACATTCAAGCAAATGCATGATCCTACTTGAATGTCTACATGACTCAACTCGCATCCTGAGTCTTTCATCATTTCCTACACTCGCGCCTAAGCCTGTATGAGAATTATTGTTTTATTAGGTGGACAACCTCGATGTATATATATATCAATTGGGCCGTCCGACGATTGATATATTATTATTTGTTTGTGGATTCTCACCCTCCTACTTAATATCAATTGGGCCGCCCACTTCATTGATATTTAAATTTAATGTCTGATAATTAATGTTTTTAGACAACCCTCCAACCGCTTCTAGACTCATCCCATGCAATTACCTATAACTTAAGGTGTTCCACGCATATGGAATGCGGCTGTATGTCGTTCCAATACGCCTAATCACATGCAAATATATAAACATGAATATACTGCGATAACTAAATCCACAATCATGTTATGTAATTTTACAACTCATACATCAATATTGAAGTCACTGGGCTAATGATCAAACACGAGCAATTCTAATTTAAATCACTCTACTAAACACATATTCACACAAAAAATATATTTCACAAAAATATATTTTGAGAACATCAAGCTTGAAATAGTGGAACCCTACATTATTCGAAAATCACAAATCAACGGTTCACTTATGAACCCGCACCACGGCGTCATTCCCGGCCCAATGCATACCAAGAAAACATTTAATGCACAAATTAACACAAACTCACTCCAAAAAAAAAACAGTCCTACCCATACACGGCCGCCCAATTTTGTTTCAAATCTGAGACTCACCCAACCTGTCAATCGACGACGGCCCCTAACGGCCTCATTTGACTCAAACATCGACAAAACATTTAAAATGGGAATAAAACTCAAG
This sequence comes from Tetrastigma voinierianum, assembly GCA_016808115.1. Taxonomy (NCBI): domain Eukaryota; kingdom Viridiplantae; phylum Streptophyta; class Magnoliopsida; order Vitales; family Vitaceae; genus Tetrastigma; species Tetrastigma voinierianum. The sequence goes on along the minus strand of JAEQBH010009049.1, from coordinate 84,869 downwards.
TAGGGAGAAACCCCTACCTCTCGGAGTTTGAAGAAACTCCTTAAATCCGGTACCCACGCGAAGCCCTCTCCGCAGAGCAGTTCTCCTTCTTGTCTCGAAACCGGCCGACTGGCTTTGATTGTCAGAATCCCAGAGAGTAAGTCGTACTCTTAAAAAACTACCATTTCAAGCTCCTCGCAAGCTAATGTCTCCTTTCACGTTTTGCTCTTTTGGTTTAATAAAGAAGACCAACACTATTCCCTTTTTGTCATTTAGTGACTTAAAAGTAATTAATGACCATTCACGCCCCTCCATTTCATGACATTCAGATTATTCCTGGCCATTCATTTTCATTATTTCACTATACTAATTTATGCTATGAGTACGGTTATATGATTTAGTCGATCAAAATCGCTTTACGGCACTCCAGCGCGATGTGCTCAAAATGCAAGTCAACTCTCAATCGTCTAATATTACAACGCTAACTAGATTTCATGTGAGACGATTCCAACGTGCACCGCTTTCACACCAGATCTAGAGAATAAATTACGGATTTTTTAACCGAAATTACAATTTTGTAATCAAATTACGATTTGTTTTTATTCGTAAATTGAATTTCGGTCTTACATTCTCCCTTTAAAGGAATTTCATTCCTAAATTCAAGACACCACAATCACTCATGACGCATATGCAACGACACTCTATCATGCATGTAATCAGCAATTTAAATCTTAAACGATCAACCACGTACCTTCATCCCTAAACAAGAAGGGATAGGTGGCCCGCATCGTGTCCTTCCTTGCGCCCCACGTATACCCTCCACTCCATAGCCGCCTTACAAGACTCACTACTTCACCTGCCTCAGCGTCAAGACCCGATCACGGCTATCAACAATGCACACCGGGTCCCTCTCGAAGGTCCTATCCATGTCATCTCAATTCGCCCTCAATCCACCACATGAGTCGGATCTCGGAGTATATTTCCTAGAGCATGAGACGTGGAAACATGTAACAAGACTTCCTAAAATACCTTAAAAATTTTTATAATAAAAATTATTATATATTCTAAGATATTGAGTCAACTTGGGTATTTTTCTGAAATTTTTTTATTATTTGTTAAACTTAATGAACCTATGAAAAGAGAAAATATAGAAATTGTAAAATGGGGGCCCAAAGGTCAATTGTAACAAGTTTATATGTCTAAGGATATTAGAGAAATAAATGAGTAAAAAGGAAAAAAATCAAGGAAATGACATGTGGTATTAGAAAGAGGAGGAAGCCTCTCCTTTTTAAAAAAATGACAAGGAGTGATCCATAAGAAAATAAAAATAGAGAAAATGGAGTTAGAGAGAGAGGTTCCAATCTCCTCTAGATTTTCCGACGATTCTGACCATGTGTCTCCTCATAAGACTAAGGGAAGTCCTTCCAGATTTAAGAGCTACAAGTGAGACCGAACTCGGGACTTTCGACAAACTCCATGAGGTAGGTCTTCCATTTAAGCCCTCTTCTACCCTAAGGATTGCTGGGTAGTTATCCGGCCTTAGGGAAAGTTTGTGTGACAACCATGGGAAGTCGCATGATTGTGGTAGTGCGCAGCCAAATTAACCTTAGATGATTTTTGGGTACAAGTGAAGGATTGCAGTGTGTCCTTCTAAATTGTAGCCACATCAATTTACTTGATGTTAGGCTTTTTAATTTCAATTTGGACCTCCAGAGACTAAATTATAGTCCTTTGATCGGTGCCCAACTAAATCGTCGGGCCGGGCCATATCCACTTGGTCAACTAGCTAAAATTCTTAGAACGGGTTTTTTGATCCGAACAGCATGAGGATCGTAGTGTCCTTCTTGAATTGTATCCACATCGTAACGAAATTGATGTTAGGCTTTTGAATTTCACCGACTCAGAGACCGTTATGGCCTTTCTTACCAACAACAAAATGGGTCGGTCAAACCGAGGTCGCCAAACCGAGGTCACAACAGCGGTCGCCAAACAAAGGTCGCCGAACAAAGGGTCGCCAAATGCGTCGCCAAACAAAGGGTCGCCAAACAAATGCCGCCAAACAAGGCTATCGCCAAACAGCACGGCCGCGTTCAGTCGCCGCAAACAGCGGGTCGCCAAACAAAGTAGCCGCCAACAATACCGCTAAACAATGATCGCCAAACAGCGGTCGCCAAAGAGTGGTCGCCAAACAGCGTCACGTGCGGTCGTCCACGGGTCAAGTCCAACAAAGGGTCAACAAACAAAGGTTGCCAAATGCTGCTCGCCGCCTTCAGTCACCACAAAGCCGACTACGCATGACCTCCAACTTCGGAAGGTCATATCTCCTACGTTGGAACTCCGATTTGGGTGTTCTTTAATCTATGGAAGCCCACGAGTCAAGAATAACCATAGGTCTGAGGAGTGATGTTACGTCGACTGAGGTAGCCGGATCAGGCCGTCATCAGTGCCTGCCGGCCTGTGTCGCCGGCTAAAGTTGACTACATTACGACCCAACTTCAATGTACTTCGCTGAACTCGACGGTGCCTTTGACCATGGAGTTCATCGAGTCAAGAATACACATTACTCGGCGAGCAAAGATGTTTGACCGAGGTGGTGCTAGCCGAGTCATCCAGTTCGGCCCGTCGGGCCAAACAGATTTGGACTGTATGACTTCCAACTTCTAAGGTCCTAACTCCTACGTCCATCTCCTGATCTTGCAGTGTTCTCTGCAGACCTGAGCTCCATTGAGTCAAGAATCCATCTACATATAGAATGTTTAAATTGAACCTGTTATTGAACCCAAAAATCAATCTCAACCAAAACTTAGTAATATTGAATAATATTATCTTAATGTTTCTTGGAATAGACCTAAGAGGTTAAAAGACAATCGTGATTGAGATTCCAAGGCATCGAATCAAAGTAAATATTGCTGTTCTCACTAACCCTATTCTCGTTTCAAGTTTTTGCATGTTTGTTCTAAAAGCACATTAACTGATTTTTAACTGATTTGAGAAAAGGATTGTAAATGTTTGGTGATATAAAATCGTATGATTGGCTGAAAATAAACTGTTATATGTTTACATATTGTACTCATATTTTTCATAGATTTGAACGCCTTAATAGGAATGTTAACCGTTTATTTCAGATTAAGGATGATTGCACATCAATGTGGGTCAAATAGCAGATCGCGAATTATTGATGTGTGTCACTCCCGATCAAGAAATTCCAAGGGATCAGTATTCAGAGGTTCACTACTGATTGTTTATAATCACTATACCCCGTAGGGAATCATTGTGTTATAAAACCATTTGATACACAGCTATGTACTCAGTGACCTGCCTGACTCCACATCCTGAGATCAATACAGGTTTCTTCACCTGTTACAAGATAACTCAACGATTTTAATCAAAGCATCATGAAACCAATTAATTCAAAATCACTATTTCAATCAATTGATTTAATTGAATGAATGTTAATAAATTGAATTTGTACAAACATGGAATTGATTTGATTGTAAATGATTATGAAATGTATTTATGAGATGATCAATGAACTATAATTTATTGCATATATATAATTAAAAGTATATGTAATGTGATTATATTGATCATCCAAATGATTGAAAGTTCAATTATTAAACAAGAATCATCGTCTTAACTCTATGAATTACTAGATAACCACTCAAGATGTAAAATGCTTAGCGATTGTTTTTACCAATGCGCGAAAATGGAGTGATAGGAGTAGTGATCACAGCGACTCCAAGATCAGAGGAGCATCGAAATATAAAAGAAAGAAAATCTCGAGTATGCCCGACATGTGCACTCATTTCATGCTCTTTTTTTTTGATATGATATTTTGTATAAACAATTTGACATCAAGATCTATTTGTAAATCATTTTAAAAGGCCTGGATGCCTACATTGTAAATAGATTTGTTAAATGTAAATGTTTATGGGCTTGCCCAATCAGATCGCCTCGCAGATATGATTTGAGTGATTTTAGTGGGCATCCCGACTGTCCATCCACTCGCCGCCCGGCCAAGGCGCCACCTTATTGGCATCGAGCCTAGTTTAGCTATTTCACAAAGATTTTTAAATAGAAAATGACTTGAAATTGTGTTTAACATTTACTCATCATTTAAAGGATGACAGACTGACGCGATCTCACATTTTAGATGCATGGACGGATTCATTCTCTTAGTATTTATACGACCAGGACTCGCCCAAAATTCGCTTAGTGTGGAAGGTGGCAAGCATCCCATGCCCCACCATCGAACAGAACTGTAATAAGCTGATACTTTGCATCCTCCACAACGGTTCAGACAGAAAGAGCCAACCACCAGCCGTCTAGGTTTGACTCACTACCGAGAACGCAGCACCGACCGGTGATTTCGTGAAAGAAAGGATGAGTCATGGCAAGGAAAATTGGCTCGAGAGAACTAGCTAATGCTTGAATGATTGCACAACCGAAGAGAAGTCAATGTGCACCTCACAGCTGTGACGAGGCCACTGCTATGGCTTACGACCAGACCCCACCACCAGTTACATACGGCGCCTTCATGATTATTCAAAAAACACATGGCCTTAATGATTCGTAACAATATGAGATCTAGAGTTTCAGTTAACTGGGCAAAGATGATTGTTTTTAATTAATAACGTTATGAATTCATGACGCCGGCGGCGCGCTGATACTGGTGAGTGAGGAAGAAAAGGTCGAGGTTTGAAGACGGCCTAATAGGAGAGCCCATGTCACAAAGACGCGTGAGCACTCCAAAATTTTGTGATACATTGAATGGAAAAGAGTAAAGAAAGAGGAAAAGAGAGAAAGATAAAGCACGTGTTTGAAAACTGTGCCACCAAATTAATAAAAGAGAAGGAAGAAATTATGACTACACAGTTCAATCAAATTAGCAGCAACAGGCCAGAGGAATACTACTCTACCAAAGACCATCACTACAGAAAGTACTGACCAGGAGGTCCCTTCTAGGAGGATTTATTTGTCTCCATTGCCCATCAGAGAACCACAGCAGAGAATGTTGGAGATCATGGTGCCTTGTTTAAAGATCAGGGATCCAAAGAGACAGAGCAGTGAGATTTAGTCCCAGAGTTTGCTCACACAACCACAGACTCAAATAAACTTCTTAGCACACAGATAGTTGCATCACCGAGTGTTCAGACATGATTTAAAACTTTGGGTAGGCAAGATGGCTGTTCCGCTGAGAGCATACAATGAGCATAGAAGAATTAGATTCCATGGATAGCTGCAATTTTTACTATCTTTGATCATATGCTGTACGATGGATCCAGATCGACCATTCATAGATGCATGCACCACATGTTCCAATCTATATGTAAATTATTAGGTTAAACTGAGCATATTATTCTAAAAAGATCAACTGTTCAATATATGTTATCGTGGAATAGTCTATAGAATTATTCTATCAAAATGCATGAGCGCTGAATTTTCGGGAGATTTGATTGAGAGCTATCCTCGCCAGGAGTTTGATGATATCGGGATGGAATCGGTCCCACTTCAAGCGTAATAGTCGATTGTAGAATGAAAAAGAGTGTCTGCAAAGACATCAACAAGATGAAGTAATCCTTCATCTATGAGAGGTCAAATCATCTATCTAATGTATATCCGCCACATCGCTAGAACAATGGTACGGAAGATGTGAAGCCTACCGTCATGATTGATACAGGAAGGCAAGGTCAGGTAGCGTATCCAATATCCCTACGCCGTTAACACTTCTCCGGATGCTCTAAAGACACAGATTGCCCCACATAGATTGAGTTTATATCGACGTCAGGTGATTGCGCCAGCACCGCATCCATTACACCGCTGTAATGGCTCCACTAGAGCTGGGGCGAATGAAACTGCGCCAATCAATAGAAAAGGGTTTATTAGGACCAAGTGTATCATGGGAGCCCTCATGGTTAAAAAGATGGTACACTTCAAGCATGATTGATTACGTATTAACCGAACAAAGTTATTACAAGAAAGAATAAGAACCATAATTCGTAATTGATGATTTGCTCAACGACCAGCGGTGCAAGTATCTTTCAAAGATCGACTTATCCGGGCACCATCGCTGAGAATTAAAGATGTCGTATGTGCATAAGACGAATGCTTAAGACGCCGATATGGATTAGTGAGTTCCTGTAATGCCGCTCGATCGACAAATGCCCAGCCGCTTCACACTCAATGAATCGTGTTTTCCGATCGTATGGATCAGTTTAATGTGAGTGTTCATAGACGAACATTCTTGTGTATTCAAAAGATCAGATAGTCAAGACACACACCTAGAGTAGTGTTAGAGACTTTGAGAAAGAGCAAACAGATGCAAACCGAGCAAGGTGAGTTTTGGAAGAATGTGCTGTCCTTTTCGCATATATCGAAAAGAAGGAATCCTAGTAGATCCAAAGAGAAAATAGAAGTGGTTGCTGGAATGGAAGCCACCTAGAAATGTTATATGCGAGTTTCCCGGGACCAGCAGGATACTACGTAAGATCTGCTAAGGGTTTTCTAAGACCGCACTCTACGACGAGATCGTCTAAAAATGTAAAGTAAGGAATGGAGTGAAATATGTCAAAGAAGCTCGATAAGCTTGAAAGCATTCTAATCGAGGCTCCTAGTTTACCAACCGATCGCTAAGAGAATATGCATTTTTAGTGATGCCAGCGCTAAATGGACTTGGATGCGCCCAATGCAAGAGGGTAAGTGGGTAGTTTATGTTTCAGATGTTTTGAAGCCGTATTGAAAGGAACTACCCTACGCATGATTTGAACGCGTCAATTGTATTTGCGCTGAAAATTTGGAGACATTATTTTTATGAGAGAAGTGTTTCATCTACACCGATCATAAGAGTCTTAAGAGCCAGCCCCTCACAAATGGTGGAGCTTAACTGAGGCAACTGAGATTTAAGGAACCTGACAGTGCATCATGATCCAGAACCGATCCACCGGGAAAGGCCAATGTAGTGGCCGACGCTTATAGAAAGTCAATACGAACGCTCGTTGAATTCCCATTTGTCATTATATGACGATGAAACGAGGGCGGAATCGATAGCGACCGAGTTTGTTGAATCAAGTGCTAGAGGTACAAAGGAAAGAAGAGAAAAATATTGTTGCCATAATAAATCGCATTAGAATGGTAAGGAACCGAAAGTTCACAAAGAATGAAATGGAGGTTAGATTATAAGGATCGTTTCAAAACTGATCAAATGATTTGAGGAAATCCATACTTGAAGAGGCACATAAGGATTCATCCATCCCAGAGTACACAAAGAGATGACTGACGAAATGTCATTCCGGTGGTCCGGATGAAAGAGATGTCAATTTGTAGCCAAGTGTTTTGTGTGTCAAAGAGAAGGCAGAGCATCAAGTTCCTTCCTGGATTATTGGTACCATGGGGAATACCTGAGGGAAATGGGACCGAATCACCATGGATTTTGTGGTCAGTTTACCATCGACAGGAGAAATAAGATGACTCCAAATAGTCGAGTAGATCGATTAACTAAGTCGCCACTTCCTACCAAATAGAACGGATTATTCACTGGCTGCTGCAAAGGCAGTCAGATATCAAGGAAATAAATTGCCATAATGGGATTCCTATATCCATTGGCTTCGCATCGAGATCCGAGGTTTACTTTAGATTGGGAAAATCACAGAAGAGGCCTCTGGGCACGCGATCAATTTCAAGATGCTCCACCCACAAACGGATGGACAATATGCGAGAGAGTGATCCTTATCTGAAGATATGTTAAGGAGCGTGATCGACCTGAGGGTAGCTGGGATCAACACATTGCTTTAGCTGACACCTCAGTGTACAGTCAACAGCTTCCAATCAAGTATTTGGAATGTGCCTTATGAGGCTTTATATGGGAGAAATGAAGAACACCATTGAAGTTGGACGGAATTGAGGAAAAGAAAGTGATTGTCCCTTTGACTTGATACAAGGCAAGAGACCTAAGAAAAGTGAAAATGATTGTGAGAGAGATTGGAAGGTGGCTACCGATGTATTTAAAATCATATGCCGGGTTATGAAAAGAAAAGATATTCGATACGATCGGCGAAAGGTGTTTTTGAAAGTATCGCCTTGAAGAAGGTGATGAGATGGGGAAAAAAGGGCAAGTCAGCCTCTAGATTTATTACCTATGAAGTGATTTCTGAGAAAGTGGGACCAAGTGGCACATGATTGGCTTTTTAATTCTACTTGGAAAAAGATCCACGATGTGTTTTATTTGTCCATGCTACGGAGGTACCGATCGCACTGGTCACATGTGTAGTCTCTTCGGAGACACAATTGAATGAGGCGATTTATCGATGAAGAAGTAATGCGAACGATTTTGGTTCGTGAAGTGAAGGGAATTACTAATAAGAAGATTCCGTTAGGTCAAGGTGCCGTGGAGGAAACCATAAGCATCAAGAAGCCACTGGGAAAGTGAGGAAACGATACGGCGCGGTATCATGGCCCATTTGACTAAGGTAACCGGTGAAATTTTATTAGTGGGGAGAGTTGTAACACCCAAAAAATACCCTAAAATTTTATAATAAAAGTGTATATATTAGGAATTATAAATGAGCCAACTTAGGTATTTTAAAATTTTTTAGATGATTATTTGAATCAGAAATAGACCCAAGTGAAAAGAAAATATAGAAATTGTAAAATGAGATTTGAAGGTCAATTGTAAATAAGTTTATATGTCTAAGTGATATTAGGAGAAATAAATGAGTAAAAGGAAAAAATCGAGAGTGACATGGCATGTAGGAAAGAGGGAGAGCTACTCCTTTTTTTAAAAAATATACGATTAAAGTGATCCATAAAATAAAAATAGAAGGAAAGTGGGAGAGGAAACCATACTCTCTAGATTTTCCGACGATCGGACCATAGGTCTCGGCGAAGCACGAGAGGAGTCCTTCCTAGTGACAAGGCTACAGTAGAGCCAAGGCAGGGGATGCTGGACAAACTCCATGGTGGGTCTTCTCCTGCTTGGTCTTCTACCCCCTAAGGATTGTTGGGTAGTTATCGTATGGGGAGAGAAGTTTGAGTTAATTTTAAACCATGGGAAGCTGCCACATTGTGGTAGTCCGCATTAGCCGGAACTTAGAGATGATTTTTGGGTACGAGTGAAGGATTTAGTAGTGTGTCGCGCCCACAGTAAATTGTAGCCCATCAATTTACTTGATGTTAGGCTTTTGAGATTTCTCAATTTGGACCTCTGTAGAGTAAATTATAGTCCTTTTACTGGGAGTCGACCCGACTAAATCTGGTCGGGTCAGTTTATTAGTTCGAGTCCAGTAGCCGTACCTTAGAACAGGTTTGGATCGAAATAAAGAGAATTTGGTAGTAAATCCTTCTGTGAAATTGTAGCCATCAATGAACTTGATGTTAGGCTTTTGAATTTCTTAATTCCGGACTTGTAGACCAGAGTTGCTAGTCTTTTCTACGGAAACGGTGAATGCGGGTCGATGTTGCGTCAAGCGGGGTCGTCGAAGCGATTGGTCGTGAATAGTGGGTAATCCGGCGTTATCGTCAAGCGTTGGTGATCAAGCGTTGGTAGTGCGGCGGTGTCGTCAAGCGGTGGTATTCAAACAATGATGATCCGCGATGTTAAGCGTTGTTACGTCATGGTGAGTGATGAGTGGTCGTCAACGGTGGTCGTCGCGGCGGTGGTCATCGGCAGTCTTATTGACAGTGCTCGTCAACCGGTCGACTCGTCAAAGTTATTCGCGCGATATCAACGGAAGGTCATATGCCCGTTTGAACTTTAGTTTGGTGTTCTTAAATTTCTATGAAGCGGCCGATCGAGAAATCGTTCAGCTATACTGAGGAGGATGGCCAGATGTCGGACCGAGGTGTTTGGCCTGAGCTCCGCTCACTTGATGCGGCTCGTCGATTAGTGTTTCGTCGAGATTATTCTGCGTGGCGCCGAAGCCGGAAGGTCATGCTCTCGCCTGGTTTGAACTGGAGTTGGGTGCTGAACTCTGTGACCAGTGGGTCAAGAGGCCACGTCATCATCTGAGTTATAGAAGATGTTTGAGCCGAGGTGGGTATACAGCTCGTCAGGTTTGGATCTGCTCGTCGGGTTCGAGATTGTGTGTATGACCTCCAGCCGGAGGTCTAGCTCCTACGTCAGAACTCAGGATCGAGTGTTCTTGCACTCTATAGTGAGTCCATTGAGTCAAGAATCCATCTACATATAGAATGTTTAAGTGGAACTCATATTAAACTCCAGAAAATCAATCCTAACCAAAACTACTAGTACTTGCAATGAATAATATTATTCTTTAATGGTTTTTGGAATAGGAATTGAAAGGAGGAAAGACAAACTATGATTGAGATTCCCGAGTTGGAATCAAAGTGCAAATATTTTAAGGGTTGTTCTACCAACTCATTCATAGTTTCAAGTTTTTGCATGTTTGTTCTAAAGCATATTGAATTGATTTAATTGATTTGAGAAAAGTGATTGTGAAATGTTTATATAAGGGAGGTATGATTGCAGAAATAAACTGTTTATACAAGCGTACATATTGTACTACTCCTTTTTCTATAAAGGATTTGAAACGCCCTTAATAGAATGTGGCAGATTTATTTCGCATTAGGATAGATTGGTATACCAATACGGTCAAATAAGCGATCTTTGCGAACTATTGATGTCACTCCGATCCGTGACCGCGAGGCCAGAGTATCGTGAGTGTTCATATTTGATTATTTTATAACCGAGTCGACGGCCCGGAGGGACCGTCTTGTGTTATAAAGACCATTTGATAACTGCGTGAGGAGGGGCCAGGTGGGGGTGACTCTATTATCTGTATATCGAAGACATAGGTTAAATTCGTTAAGGGCATACTTAGATTGATTGGCATAAGCCTAAAGTGATTGATGAGCCAAGATTGATTGGCATAGCGGATTTATTTCGGGCGGGTTGATTTTAATTGAATTGGATATCGAAATTAAATTGAATTTGTGACAGAATTTGAATTTGATTTGAGATTGTGAAATATTGATTATGAGAAATGTATTTATGAGATAATCGATGAACTATAATTTATTGTATATATATAACAAATTATATGTAATGTATTTTATATTGATCATCCAAATGATTGAAAGATACGAAGATTATTAAATTGCATGAATTGATTAAAAATTTGGGCCTGAGAATGGATTTGTATAGAACCACTAAGCATGAAAATGCTTAGAAATGTATTAATTTACCAATGCGCGGTCTGGAGTGATAGATAGTGATCGATAAGCTGGATGTTGAGATCGAGGAGCGTCAGTCGCCAAGAAGAAATCTCGAGGTAATGTGCTTTCAAGACATGTGCACTCATTTCATGTGTTCTTTTTTTTTATATGGATATTTTGTATAAACAATTTGAATCTTTGTTGCATCCACATTTGTAAATCCATTTTGAAAAGGCTTGGATACTACATTACATAAGTAGATTTTGTTAAATGTAAATGTTTATGGAGCTTACTTGATTTGCTTGACCAGCTCCCAGCAGATATGATGTTTGGTGATTTTTAGTGGCATCCAGGACTCGGTTCGGATCATGGCCCAGTCAGTTCGAATTGGGGCGTCCTGAGAGCACCTCGTGGACCCCTGACGTCTTTGATGCTTGTATTGCTTGAGTCATAGCGGTGCACTGCCCTCCTCGAGTGTCTCGAGAGGTCCGATGAACCTCGGCGGGCCAGCCACCCCACGCTTAGTGGGCACAGGCCCGCTCCCTGCTGGGCATCACCTTGAGAAGGCGTGATCCCCGACCTCGATATCTAAGGGTCGACGTCGTACATCCATATAAACTCTTCTGCGGCTGAGCGGAAGTGAGAAAGCTGGCTATCGTATCAAACTCACCTTCTCGAGGAGGTGTCCTCTAATCGAATCGGGGACCCAGTAATTGGGCTCTCTCGTCTAGGATCCCGACCTATGATGACCTGGCCTCTAGTACAATGCCTCATCACGGTGCCATCCCATGTACTACTTCTTGTTGTTGTGTATTGAATTCAATAGAACAATTCTTTCCTCTACCCTTATGACCCAGGACACATGCTCATAGTGTGTCCCCTAACACGTATATATAATCCACCTGACGTATAATCCTACTGTATACTTGGTGTGTAGCGACCTTCCAAGGTCACTATATTGACAATCCAATGGACCATCAACTAGTCCGTATCGTTGCCATCCATATCTAGGAAGCCCTTGCTGAGCAACAGCACCGATATGATTGACAAAGGGTATCAGACCTCGAGGTCACTCTCGGCTCCTATCAATCGACTCCTAAGTTTCGTGATGCTTGTGGTGTGTTTTCGTTTGGGCAACATAGTTCTTCAAACACATGGGCTGTACAATTCACGAAGTCGGGATATCTTCGGGTCTCTTACACCTAACTCCGAGTTCTCACCTTAGGGTTGATGGCCCCCTCACACCTTTTATGACACCTCTAATTACTCTTCATTTCTGAAAGCGGCCCAGAGTCTTCATTGGAGCGTAGTCTCGAGTGAAACTGACCCTCGTTCACGAGTGGTGGATGGCCGTCGTCTGCACACAGGCTTCGTAGCGATGTCACAAGTGCAGGCCCTTGATTATGCCATGCTGACCTGTCTCGGGTCCACCATGAGCGGAATCTCGGAGATCTCTCGCTCGTAATCCCGACCCTGTAGTCGACTCTCACCTACCTGGGAAGAACATGTATGCACAGCTTCTCTAAGGCCTTGGCATCTAAGCCCGAATCCAGTAGTGTCGAATGTGACAACCAGGCTGAGTCTCGATTCACGTGCTTGGGTAGGCATCATCTCGTGTGTGACCGACATCAACAACCAATGGTCTGCCACCACAAGGTCCACCGCGCCATTTCATGACTCGATCTGTCCACGACTTGACCTTTCTGACCTCAGCTGTCTGTCTTCTTTGGGGTGCTTGGCCTGCACCACCGAGCTTAAGCCCGGTTCCTCGGCGTTCTGGATCTGTGGAGGAATGAAGCGCGCCTTCTCATCCTACGGCCAATGAGATTTGCATTGTCCCGAAGTCTTGGGATCCCAGTCTGGGGCGATCCGAAGTAACCGTGCTCGATCTTATTGCCCAAAACTAGTGTAGACGAAGTCTTACTTACATTACAGAACCTAGAAGAAGTTGATCCTCCCTCTTGCTACCAGCACGTATCAGGAGTGTTTAAGTATCCTCGATCTCTCTCTACATGTAATTAGAGCACCACAACCGTGGAGTCATTATCTAGTGAGGCGAAATCCTCGATCCACACCCAGATGGACAACTTGACCCATTCCTCAAATCTCACCCTTAATGCAGTGATACGAAACTCGTATCTCGAGATTGACATTCGGTCATGACTCATCCTTTGCCTCCAGCCTTCTCTGGGTCGTGACACTCTTAGTGCGACACCACGTGTCCCAAGGAAATCTCCCCTCGTTAAGCTAAGAGCTCGCACTTACTGAGACTTGGTGGCACGGTGATGATCTCCCAGTGGCGTAACCTGATCTCGTGATCTCATGCTCCACTGCATTGGGTAGATCAAAATGTCATCCGCGAAGCTACGACAAGTGATCCTAGATAGGGTTGGAACACCACATGCATGAGATCGTGAATCTTCTTAGTAGCGTTCGTCGATCAAAGACATCGCTAGTAAACTCGAAGTGCCATGCCTTGCGTCCTAGCCGTGCCTTAGGGGTCTTCAGTATCTGACCTCATTGATTGTAACGGTCACGAGGTCTATCTTGGAGTAGACTCGCTCCTCTCGACGTCGAACAAATCGTCGATCCTCGGTAATGGAGTGCAGGTTCTTGATCGTAACCTTATTCAGCGCACGTGGTGGATCTAAGTTCCTGCTGACTCAGCCGGTGCCAAATCACATGCGGGTCGTAGAGATGGAGTAGAGTGCCAGTGTGACTCGATCTAGAGTCTACTACCCTCTGTGGAGGTAGTCCGGTGTAGCTCGTCCCCAGAACGTCGGCATACACGCATGCTGCTGGGGGTAGATGCAGTGCAGTCTCTCCTCGTCCTCTGGGAATTGGGCTCGTGCTTGACCTTGTTGTCACGACACTTGAACTCATTATGCATGCAGGCGAAATATCATGTTGTCACTTAGGCCACCCGCAGAGTGCAGTCACGTATTGTAGGCGATAACTCCACTGGCGGCTCCTGATCGATAAGCAGCCACATGGCTGTCGGCCCGATCAGTCGAGGATGGCATGAACTCGACATCCATGATCTCAGGAGTCCAGCATGAGTAGAGTCCCAGGATCTCTAACTCATGACCTCAAACATATCATTCCTATTCTCGCCACCCCAATCTGGGAGGGCCACATCGAAAGGCTCCTCTAAGGTCTCGAGAGGTCCTTGCCCGTTTCCCACACGTATTTGAAGTACTCGTTCTCTGGCTAGACCTTAGTAGTCTAGTCTGATCGTGTCGAGTGTCTCTTTCTGGCGCCTTCTCGTCTGCAAACCAATGGTTTCATCTATTATCTCGGTCTCCTCCTGCGTGGATGTGGGGATGATGTCTAAACCTCGAGGTTACTGGGATCTTCTGTCTACTGCTTATACCGGCTGTGTTATAGCATTACATTTTGTAATACCCTCTGACCTGTGAAAGTCTGCGTCGAACGGGTGGTGCTTGACCCCGATGCAAGTGGACGCCTACAGTAACCATCCATATGTCGAATGGCAACAGATTCATGTGCAATTTTCATTTCGGTCCCAACTAGTGATGCACATGCAATTACTAGTAGACTTGGCGATATGAAGCCGACTCGTTCATTTCCTAAGTGGCGCTAACTTCCAACCACTCAATTCATTTATTAGATAAAATTCTAGCTTTCATGTTCATTTCATTATCCATATCCCTAAGGTTATAGTTCCTAACCTTAGCATCCACCACTGTTCCTATACCGTTCAAGCCATTGCATATATGGTTCCTCACCTTGGCTCTTAGCCACTGATCACAATTTCAAACCAGTGGTTAAATGTCCCCAAATATCAAGAGAAATAAACCACGGCCCAAGAGACACTATTCATACACATAACTCGATTTGTCTGCAATCAATTTTATATTTAAAACATTGTTTTTCAACAAAATTTTATTTTCGAAAATTTTATTTTGAAAATTTTATTTTCGAAAACTTTATGTGGGTGTGATTTTTTTATTTAATTTAATAAATATATTTTTTCAAAATTTGTTTCTGATAGACATTGTTCATTTGGAACTCGGGGAAAATCACAAGGTCGAGAAAAGCGAGGTTGAAAACCAAGTAAGGTGCCGCGACTTTGGCTGGCTTCGCTTTGCTTTGAGCGGCGCTGCGCATCCTGCATGCCGCCCGCCCCCGCCGCCTTGCCGTTACACTTTACATCCGGCGCTGCCGCCGCGCCGCGCCGCCGCGCCGCCTTCGTGCGGCTTCGCCGCCTCGCGCGCCACCGCACCGCCAGCCGCCTTTCGCGCACCAGCCTTTTCTTGTCTCAGCCATGTCGCTGGTACATCTTGCACGACGACGACCTATCTCTTCCGCCTCTGATACAATTTTTGTATTGCGATACAAACTCTCAACAGCCTATCCTCTTTATGTCACAATACAACAGGCATCTTACTGATACAATATACCTTTGCCTAGGCGCAATACACTTCTCCTATTGCAGTACAGTTTATGACCTACGCATTCTGATTTAGCCTTTCTATTGCAATACCTTGATTATCTGTATACGAGTTCACTGTCTGATCTTTTACTTGCAATACAATCTCCTGATACAAATTTTTTTTTTTTCCTTAAGCACCATCTGATTCAGCCTTACAATACAATTTTTCACAATATAGTTTGAGGCATTGTGACGATTTA
Organism: Tetrastigma voinierianum; assembly: GCA_016808115.1. NCBI lineage: Eukaryota > Viridiplantae > Streptophyta > Magnoliopsida > Vitales > Vitaceae > Tetrastigma > Tetrastigma voinierianum. Next base: position 69,065 of record JAEQBH010009049.1, on the reverse strand, counting down.
CCTGTTTCATTTTTTTCATTATAATTTTTTTTTCCCATTATTATTTGGCGTGGAAAAATCATAAAAAATATATACTTACCTTTTTTCATTTCATAATATAAAATAAATTTATAAAAATTGTTTACTCGTCTTCTTCATTTTAACATGCATTTTGAAAATTGTTTCCTCTCTCTGATAAATCAATTTATAATTTCTTTTCTGATTTTTCAATTTGAAAAAATTTTCTCCCTCAAATAATTTAGTAAAAATTTGCTTTTCTTACATTTCTTTAATTCTATCATTATTATTAAATTTTATTTTTTTTTCTTTCATTTTATTTCGATTTGTACCTCTTTATACCACTCAAAATATTTTTCTAAAATATTTTCTAACACACATCCATGTGCTAATCACGAGCACACATAAAAATCTCACCATGAAACATGTCATGCACAAACACACCATAATATTCACCAAATCACACAAAACACACGAGCACGTGCATGTGAGTGTCGTTTTAATAAGTGATTTCCTAGGTAATTTCATACCTAAGCTAGAGCATTGACGCTGGTGGTGAGTGCTCTCTCTCAACTATGGCCTAAGCCCGAATCCCTCAAGCTCTAGGTGGCGGTATCGCGAACACGTCTGCAGTGTGGCACAGGCAGGGGTCGGTTATTTGCCGTCGACCGTCGGAATCACAGTGGAGAGGCTGGGTTACCGAAGCCGCTAGAAAATCGGGCCAAAGTCTCCTTTGTCGGGGCTCTACCCAGTATCTGAAAATTATGCAAAAAGCACTTACGTATCGCATCGGCTTGGTCTGATATAGTCGATATATATATCAATCTGACCGTAGGCCTTAAACAATTCTCGTCTCATCATTTATGAATCCAACTATATATCCTATAGTTACAAGAGTTACAATATTTCACTCTTAAACCATACATATATTAAACCCAAAGGTTCTAATGCATGTAAAGCACAAAGCAGCATTCAGAGCTTTCTTCTAGTGCTCAGCCTCTAGAACGAGCCGTCTCCTCGCACGCTCCTGTACTGTAAAAGGGGTCGCGTGGTGGTTGTGCCCAAATGGGAGAATCGCCTAAGTGAATTCTTTCGTATTTAAGTCTTTGTATGTGTTCGATTTAAGCGGCGTTCTGGTAGTCACGTGATCTTTGCTTGGATGTCTGCGCGATAACTAGATCTGGAGTCCTCACCGACTCTCTCACTCGCCTAAGCCTTGTAGAGATTATTGTTTTATTAGTGGACAGCCCTCTAGATGTATATATATATCGATTGGGCGCTCGAATGATTGATATATTTGTTGGACTACCACTCAGGTGAATATCAATTGGGCGCTCGACGATTGATATTTTAAATTTGGACTACCCTCAGATAGTGTGTTTTTAGGTGACCCTCGAGCCGTTTTCTCTCTAGACTCGTCTCGCCACTCATCTGTAATCCTAGGAGGTGTTCAGTGCATATGGAATCACATGTATGCAGTTCAATCTGATCTAATCACATGCAAATATATAAACATAAATATACTCGCATAATTCAAATCACCTGATCATATTTATGTAATTTTACAGCTCATACATCAGAGTGCTTTCGCCAGGCTAATGATCGAACCTGGCTGATTTAATTTAAATCACTCGGCGAGCACATATTCACCGCAAAAATATATTTTCACAAAAATATATTTGAGAACATATTATTTAAGGGAATGAGTGAAACCATAGTTCTTATTAAGAAAAAATCAATAATCAACTGATTCACTTAAATGTGAACATAATTCACGGCCATTCATTGATAAATACCAAACAAACATTTAATGCTGGAAGTGCTAAACTCCACCCCAGACAGCCGTACCCGTACACGGCTGCTCGATTTGGTACAAAATTTATATCAATTAGGTCCGAGGTTTGGGGGCCCGTCGATGACCTAAGCGGCCTCATTTGGCTCGAGCAGCGACAAAACATTGAAATGGGATAAAACTCAAGTAGGGAGAAACCCCTACCTCTCGGAGTTTGAGAAACTCCTTAAATCCGGTACCAGAAACCTAAGCGTAGAAGGTTCTCAGCTATTTATGAAAAGCTGAGTAGTCCGGATTTGTCGTAATCACAGAGACAAGTCGAGACATACCCTGCAAAGCCACCCATTTTTCGTTTCCTGTGACTACGGTTCCCACTTTTCCCGTTTGCTCTTTTGGTTTAATAAAGAGACGATGGCTATTCCGCTTTTTATCGTTTAGTGACTTAAAATTTAATTAATGACCATTCACGATCCACTCCAGAACTACGGGTTTTGGCGTTCAGCGTATCTGTAGTGCATTTCGGTTATTTCTCTACTCATACCACTTATGGCACATGAGTCGTGTTATATGTGACTTTAGTCGCATCGTCGTTTTCACGGCTTTGAAGCGATGCCACTCGGCGTGTCATTTCAAACCTATCACCGGAATATTACAAATTTCTTGATGCTAACTAAGATTTCGTGAAGCGATTCCAACGAAGTGGAAATCCGTTTATTAAGTAGGATCTAGAGAATAGAATTACGGTTACGTAACCAAAATTACGATTTTGTAATCGAGTACGTTTTCTTGCTTTATTAGAAATTGGAATTTCTCAAGTGCTACGTCTTCTTAAATAAATTGCAATGAAAATTGGACTTTTTGGTTTGTTTGAAGATTCAAAGTTAGTTTGATGATCCAATTAATCAATTGCTTTAAAAAACAAAAACTTGTTTCCAGAAAACACTTTTACAGTGTGGATATCTTACGCCATCTTTGGTCAATGCATATGTAGAATACGTAATTTCGTTGTCTGACATGCGATAAGATTTTCCCTCGCTATTTTTTTTTTTCTTTTTTTCTTTTTCTTTTTTTTTTTAAATTTTTATGCGAGGTTAGGTTTGAGGGTGAGTATTCCAATTTCCAAACAGTCCAAGAAGAAACCCTTCAGAGATGCAACTCTTGATGCCCTAAGGTTTTGGATGGAAAAAGTAAAAAAATATTCATTCAGAAAACATTTTGAGCACTATTATATTTCGATTATTATTTTTTTTTATCATATCACTTAATTTTGATTGAATGGTCATTTATGGATATCAAGCTAAGTGGTTCATCATAACTAAATCCTCATCATAAATCATCCTCATCCTCGTATTGGATATCATCATAACTTGGTTGCATTCCCTCTTTGTTGGCTGTGAGAGGCTAATACCCATCTTGTTATTTACACTTTTTTTACTCTATTAATTCCTCAAAATGGTAAAGAGTTGTTTAATTTTAATATAATATATGTGATGTTTATTTATGTGGAACCCGCCAAAGACTCAAACTATTTGATGAGAGAATATGATTTTTTTGCCATATGCATTACAGGTTATTGTATTCAGAAATCTTTAAGATGTGGCTTTAGTGTTGTATTGGTTTATTTTGCTTGCATTTTTGTTTTCATTTTTGTTTTCATATTTGAATGCAACATCATATGATAGTTTCTTATATGAAAGAGATAATATATCTTTAGTCACTGATATTTTTTTATCTCTTCACAGCCTCGCTATATATGACTGAGATTATGATAGGGAACGTGGAAGAGGACAAGAAAGAGATAGGGACAGGGAGAGGAATTTCCAGAATCGTCTTCATGTGCAATGCAACTTATGTTCATGGTATATATATGTACGACAGTCTCAAGCTTAGGTGTAGCTCTTAAGCTAAAAACAATATTCTGTTCTGAGAACTTGAATCTTGTTTTCAATCTTTGATAATTTTTTGTTGATGTAGTTTTAGATATTTGTAAATCTGGATATTTTGGTTGAATACTTTGTTTTAATCTTTATTTATTTGTTTGCTTACGTCGATCGTAGGTCGTCAGAAACAAATTAATTTTAAAATAAAGCAGTGTTGCCGATACGTCCGATATGTTTTAACCATAGAGTCAAATATCAGTCAAGTTAGTCGATGAGCATTTGTTTCTATACTCTTCAAAAAGTGCATACAAAGCTTTCTTTACCCTCACCATTTTTTCTTCATAGCCACATGGGTCAAGTCTTGAATAAGTATACCTCAAGAAATTAAGCTTTTTGGTCGAATCAAGAATAGCCTCAAACGCAAGAACTACACTATATTAACTACAATACTTATCAAATTCCTCTTTACCGTTATAGCCCGCGTCTTTGAATCGACCAGTCGCCGTTTCTAGAGTTGGATGTCGAGAGAATCTCTGTCTCAAATTAAAAATACCAAATTAAAGTAGGATAAGATGATCTAAAAATCAAATTGGTCATTATATAAAATGACTCAAGAAGACACATTGAAATTTGTAAGACCCGAGAAATTCCAAATTATGGAATAAGGGCAAAATCGTAATTTCGATTCTGAGTTGTAATTCCGAGTTAAAAATCGTAATTTGTCTACCAGATCTTGGATAATGAAAGCAGTTACTTGCGCTGGAATCTTACCGTAAAAAATCTAGTATAGCGTAAAAATTTAAATTGATTAAGAGGCCGGTCGAATTTACTGCGTTTCGAGGCGTCGTGATTCGGGTCTTAAGTAAAGCGATTTTGATCGCGACGAGAGTCATGTCATAACAATGTCGTATTAATCGTAAATTAGCGTGAGTAGAGGAAATGAGGAAAATGGATGGTAGAGGTAGATAGAATGTGGCCCCAGGAAAAGAGGGACAAAATTGGCATTATGGAAATTGTTTTAAGTCACTAAATGACAAAACTGCTACAGTGTCGTCTCTAACCTCTAAAATGAAGAAAAAAAAACGTGAAAGGCATTTTGGAGATCCAGTAGCCAAATTTTTGAGAGAATTTTAGAGATAAGCGACTATATACAAAAATCTGAAATGATCGACCGTCGAGGCGATCTTGAGATGAAAAGATTCTTTACACGCGAAAAAAATTTCTGCGTGAATGATACGGATTTTGAGTTTAATGACTCCAGAGAGGGTAGGGGTTTACCACTCTTGGGTTTTTATTGCCATTTTAAGTGCTGCGAGATGTTTGAGTTGAATGAGGCAGGTGAGGGCGAGTCGATCGATCGAAAACTTGAAGGCCAGGGTGTTAGAATTTTTGGGATTTTTCTATCATCCGTGCCAGTCCAGAAAATTTCGTGGGCTGCTTTTGTGAAATGTTTGAATTGTGCATTAAAATCTATTCTTGATATGAAAAAGGTCGGAATGGTAGTGAAGCTAGGGTTTCTTAAATGCTTGGAGTATTTTGTGTTTTTAGAATGAGTAAGGGTTTCGCTGTTCCCAGTAGTGTTACCCGAAAATATATTTTTGTGAAAATATGTGTTTAGTAGAGTGATTTAAATTAAATTAACCGTGTTTGATACATTGGTAAAGTGAAATTTAATTTTGATGTTTGAAAGGATAATTCGTAGCGTGATTGTGTGATTGGATATTATGTGAATATATGTCGTATTTCTACGTATTTGCGTGTGAATAGGCTTGTATTGGAAATGGCATGCGTGCGTTAAGTATCTTGACTGAAGCGTCACTGGGGATTATGGGAGTTAGTGCGTGAGGCGAGTCCCAGAAAATGGTTCGGAAGGAAAAATGTGAATTATCGGAGGGTAGTCGAATTAAAAATATCAATCGTCGGATGTTGATTGATATTCATCGGAGGGTAGTCAAAAACAAATAATATATCAATCGTCGGGTGGCCCCGAATTGATATATCTGTATTGGAGGGTTGTCATGATGGTAATAATATATCGATCGTCGGGCTGTGATTGATATATCTGGCGTAGGAGTTGTCCACAGACAAACAAAATAAAAATTCTCATGGGGCTTAAGTAGTGTGAAATTAAATGAGGACTCGGGATGCAGGTTAGTCGTATAGACATTAATTAGGATCGTCGTTTGCTTGAATGTGTGTTTAATTGGAACATTGCACTACACTTAGGTGGTGAGTAGCCGCGAGGCGATTCCACTCACGAGCATTAGCTCGCTATCGAGGATCATTATTTTCTGGTGCGGGGGCGTGCGGGGACGGCTCGATCCACAGAGACCCGAGGGGATTAGAAGAAAGCCGGGTTGTAGGCGTTGGTGACATACATGTATTAGAACTTTTTAAGTTTAATGTATGATAGTATTATAATAAATAAAAACATATGAACTCTTACATAACTATTGGGTATATAGTTTCGTTTCGTAGTTGGCGTGTATATTGGTATTGTTTATAGGCCCCGAGTAGCGTTTTAAATCATAAATTGTTATATTGGGTACATTTGGGATGAGGTTTATCTGAGTTGTGTTGGGTGGAGCTCCATTTGGAGACTCTGCCCGATTTTAAGTGAAAATGTCGGGTCACGAGCACTCCACGAAATATTCCATTAGTTAATAGATGGTCAACGGATGCAGGATTTAGAGGCGTCTAGAGTGCTCTAAATTAACTATTTATCATTAGATGGACACCACCTATAATTATTGTTTACAAGGTGCAAGAACCACTACAAGAAAAAAAAAAAACATATGGTGACATTTATAAAAAGTCACCATAAACAAAAAATGTCCATATATCATCTTATTTTAACACCCTTCACTCCCTGTCCAGAAGAAATTGCTTTATAAACAAAGTCCTTCTACTTGGACTTTCAAATAATCAAATAAGGATTCAATATATATATATATATATATTATTTAAATAAATTAAATATATATAATCCTTTAATTTTCAATATCTATACATATTTTATTTAATAAAATTAAAAAAAAAAAATTATATATGTATATGAAATATTTTTAATAGTATATTTCTATTTTTAATTTTGTAAAGGATTTCAAATTTTAAAAAATATAAATTATATATTTAGACATCCTCCAATTAGATACAGTTTTATTTATTAAGCGTAGTTGTGCTTTTTGATTCATTAGGCAGTGCAGTTGTGTGCCCGAATTCAGAAATTAAGTTGATTGCAGATCAACCCGCGGAATCTGAGAGTGGATGTCAGTTGCAGACACCCTTGAATCGGGGCGGGAGATAAACATGCGGAGGCTCTACCCCGAATCTGATCTGGATATCACTGTCCCCAAGCAATGATCACGTGAGTGAAACGGCCTCTTGGTATAATCCCAATACTCATAAACATACTAACTATATCTGATAGTTACAAGAGTTAAAATTTCTTCTTGCTCTGACGCATAATAAAATCTAAAATTCTAATACATGTAGTCACGTCAAAACCGAAGCGTGTAGAACTTTGTACAGTGGCATAGGATGAGTCGATAAGGTGCGCTCCTTTTTGAAAGAACAAATTCGACCAGGATGGGCTATCTCTATTAGTGGAATCACCACTAGAGATTTCTCTCGCACAAGTCGTATGATACCCCAAATAAACACATTCAAAGCGAATGCGTGATCACTTGAATGTCTGCATGTGCGACTCGGATCAGTCATATGCATTTCTCTCTTTCGCCTAAACGCATGTAGAATTATTGTTTTGTTAGTGGACAGCCTCCGATGTATATATGCTCCAGATAGAGTATTTCAGGCTGATTGATATATTATTTGTTTAATTTCTCCAGATGAATGCTCTGATTAGGCGCTCTCAGTGATTGATATTTTTAATTTGGATTACCCTCAGATAATTAATATTTTAGACAACCCTCGAGCAAATTTTCTCTAGACTTCGTCTCATGCACTAGCACTCTATAGTCTTTAGGATGTTAGGTGCGTATGGAATGTGTGCCGGTTCGATACAGTCTAATCAGCATTGCAAATATAACGTAAGATATCTTCGCGTAATTCCAAATCAGCGCTCGTGTTATATAATTATCATTTCAAACATCAAAGGGAATTAGGCTCAGCAAATTTGTATTGATCAAACAAACAATTCGATTTGAATTACTTGTCCAAACCATATTTTACAAATTTTATTTTGTAGAGAATTACTGGCTGAACGATAAAACCTCGTTTCACCCATTTCTGTCAACAATCGTGATTCGACTGCGGGCCGTATTTCTCAGTAGATCTGGCCTCATACACATCACAACATGATTTGTCGCAAATCATGGCACAAACAGCCACAGTCCACGCTGCAGTCAAGTGAGCGCAAAATGGCTCGAAAATTATATGGTCGATCGAGATTTAGGGCCGTCAGAAATGGCTCGCGGCCTCATTCAACTCAAGCATCAACATAATTCTTAAGCAGACTAATCGCGTGGGAGCGCCATACGGAGTTTGGGGAAGCTCTTAAAATCACGAATGCCCACATGAAGCCTCTCGCGATAGAACGATTCTCGTAGCATCCGAGGCTAGGCCAGTCGGATCGTTTAGAAAGCTGGAAGGCCCCGGCTCTCTCTAAAAAATGGGATCTAAGACCTTGTCTGGCCCTCTTAAATCCTGGCGTTTTTTATAAATGAACTGAAGGAAGAATGATCATTTATCTTTTTGTCATACAGTGGCTTAAAACGATTAAAAATGCCCGTTAAGTTCCTTAGTTCCCAGTTTGATGTGTATTCATCTCGTGGTCAGGTGTCGTTTATCGTACCACTTGTAGTAGTGAGTCGTGTTATATGTATTTCGTCGCATGTCGATTTACGTGGCGACGCGATCATCGTAAAGCGTCTTAAACTCAGGCTTCACCGGGTCTACGAAATTTCGTCTTGCATTAGATTCATGAGACGATTATGATCTGTCCAGTTTCAAATCATCCGAGATCTGAGAATAAATTTAGTTTTAAGCAAAAATAGTAATTTTATGTCGAAATTCCTGATTTAACTTTTCAGGAAATTGGAATTTATAAAGGTGCTTCTGTTTAGTTTTAAGACGTTATTAAAAACTCCTAACTGGTTAATCAACTGCTACAGATAAAAGTAAGTTGCTGTTAGGATTTAGAGTATTGAATTGATTTCATCTTTCCAATTATTTCCGAAGAAGAGAAAAAATAATAAGTCACTTTCGTACCGTGGTCACCTGAGTATGACTTTTTTATATGGTAACTTACCCCTTATGACCAAGTCGCCTTAGAATATTACTTTAATAAGTAAAGTTCACCTATTTGGATTAAACACAATTTGAGATAGTAAAATTTTTATTAGGATTCGAGCATAAGATGAAACTCATTTATGTCCTGTGTTATTTGAAATGGTGGTATTTCTGTGACTTGAGTTAGAGCGCGATGATTAATTTTGATTTGGTTTTAAGATTCCTATATATATATAATCCTTTAATTTTCCAATATCTATACATTTTTATTTAATAAAACTAAAAACATTTATATATTTATATAGAAATATTTTTAATGATATATTTATATTTTAATTTTGTAAAGTATTTCAAATTTTAACAAATATAAATTATATATTTATGACATCATTCATTGAATTACCGGTTTGACTATTAAACTGTGAATTAATAATTTTTTTTGGTTCAATGAACGGTCCTATTTTTAAGACATTATTAAAAACACTCACCAACTCTAGTTAATTAGCTATACAGATAGAAAGTGATTGTTGTGGAGGTGTAGGGCAATGAATTGATTTCATCAGTCCATTTATTTTTGAAGCAATGAAAAAATAAAAAATAACTTTCCTTCCATCGTCATCTGTCATCTGAGAATGACTTTTTATAAATGGTAACCTATCCCTTATGGTCAAGTCACTTAGAATATGGCTTTAATAAATGCAAAGGATTCGCCTATTAGGATTCGAACTTTAATTTCAAGATAATAAATTATTCATATTAGGATTCGAACCTAAGGCCCATCTCATTATGCCCTTGTTGTTTGAAATGGTGAACGCTCTACCATTTAAACTAGGCATGATGAACAATTTGGATTTGGTTTTAAAATTCCTTTATGTTAAATATATATATATATATATATATATGTATATGTATATATTATTTAAATAAATTTAATATATATAATCCATTAATTTTCAATATCTATACATGTAAATAATATAAATTAAATATTATTTCATTTTATTTTCAATAATATTTGAATTATTATTTTATTTATTTTCCAACATTGCATTCAATATTTGAATTAAAACACATATAAATATAATATTAAGTAATGCATTCTAAAATTAGACATGTTATTATTGTAATGTATTATATATTGAATTAATAATAAATGTAACTTATAAAATTTATATTTTTATTGATATAGAATATATTATTTATCAAATATATATATATATATATACTACATATATATCAATAATTATTAATAAAAGAACTTTAAAAATGACTATATTTGTATTATATAATTTTTTAGATTTTTATCTAATATTTTTAGAATTCAAGGTTTAACATGAAAGATATGTCATATGGACTTATTCTATGTCAATCACATTATGTTGACAATATAATTGGAAGTTTGATAAAGACAATTATGGAATTGTCAAAATACTAGTAGATGTAACTCTATATTTGTCCAAGAATAAAGGAGAGTAATACATAGTCTAATGTATCGAATAAGTTGTACAAGACCAGACATAGTCCATGCAATTAGTAAATTGAGTAGTTATATGAATAATCCTAGAGCAAGAGTGTGAGGAATTATAAGAGTGCACAAGTACTTATAATTTACATTTCGTGATTATGGTTGTTGTTGTCTGAAGATATCCTATTATACTTGAAGGATCTGATGATCTGAGGTGGATATCAGATGTTAAAAGAATTTCGAGGAAATCTCGTAGTGGTTATGTGTTTACACTAGGAGGACATGTCTAGATTTAAGTCACTTAGAAACAAGCGACTATTATCATCTCATGATGGAATGTGAGTTATAACGTTAAACAAATGTGGGGAAGATATTGAATGGTTACATTTACTGTAGGATATATTAAGATGGTAAACATATCATCGATATCATCACGTTGTGATAGTCGATCACATTTGATAGAGCACAAAATAGCATGTATAATTGTAAGTCTAGACATATTAAATGCATAAACCGCAATCTGGTTAGGTATTTACTCTCAATTGGCTTGTAAAACCCGAGAAAAATCTTTTTTTTTTTATGAAGGAGTAAATGGTAATTTTAGTTAAAATCCACAGGGAATTTTTTATATCTCCCGGATGACAAAGACAATTCTGTCTGTGAAATCGTAAATGAAATACAGTCGCGCACAGATTTCGTTAAATTACGAGGCAGGTCGAGATTTCACGTTTTTAGAACAGGAGTAGAGTGACACATGACACTTGGTGAATGGCTGACATTGCGCCTTGTGTCAAATGAAGAGTGGAGTCAAACCAAAGTCTAAGTGGGACCCGTGTGGACATGTGTCACCATTTAAGAGGAGGAAAATCCAAAGTTATGGATAAGTGGATAGATAATCAGAGGCCCAGTAGGAGGGTGACACGTAGCGAGGAGGACATCACTTGAATGAAACCATTAGGCCTATGGGGAGAGGAAGGGAGGATAGGAAAGAGAGAGAAAGGAGAAGAGAAGGTGGGAGAAGAAGAGCATGTCTACTAGATTCACGACGATCGGATAGTCGTTTGTCGTCGGAGGCAAGAGACAAAGTCAATCATCGGCTACCAGGAGACTACCGATGGGCACCGGAATCGGGAGTTGCTGACAAGGCATTTCAGGTAGGAGTTTCTCTCCTGAGAGTTTGTATTTCTTATTTAAGAGCCATTTAATGGTATGGTTTATTTTTAGGTAGTAGTGGCTATGGTTAGTCGAGAATTTGGGACAGTGAATCGAATTTGTTGGAGCCAGTCCGAGGATTATGTGTGATGGTTGGCTTTGGTCACAGAAGTGAGGTCCTTGGGTTTGTGGTGTGTTTGGTGGCAGGGCTGTTTTGGCTCAAGCGAAATATAAAAATGCAACTGATGGGTGGTTCAAAGATTCTTGGGAATTTGGATAATCTTTCTCGGTTGGATTGAGGTCCTAAATCAAGGATCTTTGTGTGTTATTGCTTGGTAGTTGAATACCATGCTGGTTGTGTGAAGAATTATGTTGATATGTGCTTATTGACGTATTAACATGGTGAATTTTGATGGATGCAAATTGTATGTAGAAAAATATAATTCTCCATGAATTGTTAATGTTGCATGTAGTACATATTTATACATGTGGCATGAAGTAAAATGCATTGGCATCATGCATTTCATATGCGTGAGAAGATCGCATGACATGTGTGTGAGTGCATGGTAGAGATCAACACTTTGTTTGGTGTTCGATGGCATGTCATGAGGTACATGGGTACTAAATTAACATTGTGTACGATGTTGATTGGGTGGGCTCGATTGTGACACAACGTCCCGAGAATGGAGTCGCGCAGGAATAAGGAAGTAGGATAAAAAGATTATCTTATTTGGTATTAGTAGGTTGGGATAAATTCCACCCAGGTGAAAGACAGTGATTATGGATTAGACATAGTCACGTGGTGAAGTAATAAAAGTGTCTGGATTTGTGGAGCCCGCGGTGCGACACCAAACATCCACTACCCACGAAAGGCGCATGGTTGTAAATTTTGTATGATTAATACATTTGGCAAGTTTTTCCAGGTTTCTTATTGTCTTTGTAATAAAAAGACTAATTGATATCAAATTTAGGGTGTTTTGGAAAGGAAAGAAAAAGGGAAAACTTGAGCTGCGGGAAGGACGAGCGCTCTTTGCCCATTTTGGGCCTGTCGCGATAGAAATTTTTATCGCGACGGGGTTTCTCTAGCCTTAATGTTGCGATAGGGTCATACGTGTTGCGTGAAAGGGGCTTTTAGGCCCTGCGCGGCCAAGCGACTCTGGGTCTGTGCGATAGGTATCGCAGTGTGGTTGGGATGTACGTGCGGCGGTCTGACTGCATGAGCGTGAACTACTGGCCCTATGTCGTGACAAGAATCACCATGTCACGACAGGGCTCCCAAGCAAGGTGGCGATTAGGTCGCGAAAGGGCACCTCTATCGCGATAGGATGTCTTAGCCCGTGTTAAACGAGAGATTTTGTATTTGCGACAAGGTTTGGGGGCTAGGACGGGGTGTTTGGATCGTGTGAGGATCATATCCTGACGAGTTTTCTGAGGCTAGGCCATTCACATGTGATAGAGATTTTATGTTGTAGCGAGTTGGGCACAGGAAGGACTTGTGTTGCAACAAGATTTTTCCGTCGCAACAAAGACAAACGGGGCCAAGTCCTCTATCGCGTGAGCTTTTTCATGTCATGACCAGGCTCCCTTCATGTCGCGACAGAGGAATTAGCGAGGTAAGGGTTTCTATGCGATAGGAGATTTGATGTCGCGATAGTGTTTTGTGACCTAGAGAGTGCGCTATCTACACAAGGAAATCCACGTATCACGACAAAGTCCCGCCCAGTACATGTCGCGATGAGTGCAATTTGAGCGATTTGGGTTGCAACGAGGCTTCCGCGTAGCCAGCGACGACCTTTTCTAAAGTGGGACCTTTCGCTGTGACATAATGCTTTGTATGGTAGCGGGGTTCCAAAGGTGGTGTTGCGACAAGGTGCCTTTCTATCGCGACCCGCAGCCCGGGCCTGCGCGCGTGATCTGGGATCCGTGCAGCAACAAGCACAGGCATGCGCCGAGCCACAGCGCACCAGCGTGATGCTAAGCGCCGCGAAGCCGACGCCGGCACAAAGCGCACACCGCAGCGGAGAACACAACCCGCGCCGCGACAACGCCGCCGCAGCGCCGCCTGGCCAGCGCGCAACGCGTGCATTGCGCTACGGCTTTGTGTGTGACCATGAGCCGCGGCGTAGCGCGGCGTCTCTCTCGCGCCGCGGCGACCTTGACTACACACCACGACGATTTGTCAGCAGTCAACGATTACTGCTTTGTGGTGCCTGTTGGGAGGCCTGTAATTCCACTTGTCTGGTTCATAGATAATGAAAAAATAAAAAGATAAAAAATAACCCCAGGATTTGGGGCGTCACATGGCCAGACTTATCTCTTTAGACTATGTGAAGTCTAAGAATAATATTGCGGATCCGCTAAACAAAGGGTTAAATAGAAAGTTAGTTGAAAAGTCACCGAATGAAATAAGACTAAAGCCCATATATAAAAGAATAAGTCCATACGATGTGTAACGCCCCAAAAATACCCTAGAATTTTTATAATAAAAATTATTATATATTAGGGTATAAGTGAAGCCAACTTGGGTATTTTAAAATTTTTAAATGAATATTGATTAAATGATTATTGATTCAGAGAAACTCGCAAGTGAAGAAAATATGGAAATTATAAAATGGGGACCTAAGGGTCAAGTGTAAATAAGTTTATATGTCTAAGTGAAAATAGGAGACTTAAATGAAGAATAATAGAGAAATGGAGGGACCTCAATATAAAAAAAAAAAAAAAATCAAGGAAAGAACATGTGGCATGTAGGAAAGAGGGAGGAAGCTTCCTCCTGTTTAAAGTATGATTAGGAGTGATCCATAAGAAAGGAAAGCCCTTGAGAGAAAGGGAGAGTTAGGAGGCTGCACGCCCCTGCTCTAGATTTTCGACCCGATCGGACCATGGGTCTCGAGGTGAAGCGAGAGGAGAAAGTCCTTCCCTGAGTGACAAGGCTACAAGAGTAGAGACTGGAATGGGAGGTTCGACCAAAATCCGTAGGGTAGATTCTTCTCCTGCCCGGTGTTTTTCTACCACTAAGGGTTATTAGGTGGTTACCTTCCCTTAGGGAATGGTTGGTTACATTTTTAAACCAAAGGGAAGCTGCCACATTGTGGTAGTGCGCATTAATGATTTGTAGACGCTGATTTTTTGGGTAATAAATAAAGGGAATTTTGTAGTGGGTCCTTCTGGTAGAATTGTATACATCAGTGAACTTGATGTTAGGCTTTTGAATTTCTCAATTTGGACCCACAGCCTGGACCAAGATTATGGTCTTTTTTACTGCGAGCAGTCAAGTGGGTGAGGAGGTCGGGTCACTTAGGGTCGTCAAGCGGAAGTCGGCCGGACCTCTCGTACAGCGGTCGACCAGGCTGTACAAAAGAAGATCCAGCAGACACCTCGATCACGTAAACTACATTTCGTCTGTGAAATGAAATTTCGTCGGTTAGTCCAACTTCATTAAGGTTATTACGCATGACCCTCGGCTCGGAAGGTCGTATCTCCCTTCGTTTGAACTTCCAGGTCGAGTGTTATTGGACTCATGGAAAGCCCATTGAGTCAAGAATACATTCATATGCCTGAGTAGGCTAGTAGATGTCGAACCGAGTTGATAGACCAAGTTTTACCGAGGTCATCTCAGCGCTGTCGATTCGGAATCAACTCATCGGGGTTGACTGACCGCGACCTCCGACTTGGAAGGTCATATCTCCTTCGTTTGAACTCCGATTTGGAAATTGTTCTTGGACTCTATGGAAAGCCCATTGAGTCAGAATATAAATTCATATGCCTGAGAGTAGAGCTGGATCAGACCGAGGTGATATACAAGTTTACCGAGGTCATCTCAGCTCGTCGATTCGAATTGACTCGTCGAGTTGACTCGCGCGACCTCAATTTCGGAAGGTCATATCTCCGCCCGTTTGAACTCCGATTTAGGTGTTCTTGGACTCCTATGGAAGCCCATTGAGTCAGAATGCATTCATATGCCTGAGGATATTAGATGTTAGATCGAGGTGATAGACGGTTGCAAAGGTCATCTCAACTCGTCGATTGGTCGACTCGCGTCGGGGTTGACTACGCATGACCTCAGCCGGAGGTCATATCTCCTTACGTTGAACTCCGATTTAGGTGTTCTTGGACTCTATGGAAAGCCCATTGAGTCAAGAATACATTCATATTCCTAAGGAGGATATTATATGTCAGACCAAGGTGTTAGATTGAACTCATCCAGGACAGGTCAGCTCGTCAGTTCGGGTCAACTCGTCAGGGTTGACTACGCATGACCTCGACTTGAAGGAGTCATATCTTCTTCGTCCGAACTCCGTTTCGGGTGTTCTTGGACTCTATGGAAAGCCCATTGAGTCAAGAATACTTTCATATTCCTGATGAGGATAGAAGATGTTTGACCGAGGTGATAGATCGAGCTCGTCCAGGTCAGATCAACTCGTCAGTTCAGGATTTGATTGCGTATGACCTCCGACTTCGGAAGGTCATTACTCCTTCGTCTGAACTCCGATTCGGGTGTTCTTGGACTCTATGGAAATCCCATTGAGTCAAGAATCCATCTATATATATCCTATTGAATTTGGAATGCATATTAAACTCCGAAAATCAATCCTAACCAAAACTACTGATACGCATTAATGAATATTGTTCTTTGGTTTTGGAGCAAGGATGACGAGGAGGAAAAGACAAAGCTGAGATTGAGATTCAAGGATTGGTCGAAGTGCAAAATATTTTTTGGTTTGTTCTACTACTCCTATTCTCGTTTCAGTTTGCATGTTTGTTCACAAAAGCATAATGGTGAGATTTAATTGATTTGAGAATAGTGATTGTGAAATGTTTGCATACTCAAAATTGTATGATTATTGAAAATAAAGTTGTTTATACAAGCGTACATATTGTACTATACTTTACTATAAAGGATTTGAACGCCCTTAATAGAATGTACAACCATTGTTTCGCATTAAGGATAGATTGGTATACGATAGAATTGAATAAGCGATCTTTGCAGACTATTGTATGATGTGTCACTCCACGCGTCGGTGGCCAGTAGGCCGTATCAGTGAGTGTTCACTATTTGATTATTTATAACGGTCAGCGGCCGCCAGGGACGTCGCGTGTTATAAAACCATTTAATCTGGCCTACGCCAGCCAGGCCGTCTCCGTGACTTCTGACTATCTGTATATCGAAGACATAAATTAAATTTGTTAAGAGCATAGCGAATTGATTAGCTGCGAATTGGTCGCATATGAATTGAATTTCAGAACTGAACTGAATTTGTGAGCATAAGTGAATTGGTTTGAGATTGTGAAATATTGAATATGAAAGTGTATTTTTGGGATGATCAATGAACCATGACTAATTATATATAAAACAAGTATATGTATCTTTGTGATCATCCATAATGATTTGCAAGTTTGAATTGTTAAAGTGCATAATGTGATTTTTAAATCGAGCGAGAATGGGTGTATAGAACCGCTAAGCGTAGTACTTGGCGTATTGTTTTACCCGATGAGCAGGTCTTAGAAGTGATAGATAGTGATGAGAGCGGACCCGAGATCGAGGACGTCGAGTCAAAGAAGGAAATTTCGAGATTATGCTTTCGACAATGTGCATTCATTTCATGTTGTCTTTGGATATTAATATTTTGTAAAAACAATTTGCTCTCACAGGCATCTATTTTGTAAATCATTTTGAGAAAGCTTAAGATCTTTGTTTATAAATATTTTAAATGTTAAATGTTTATGGAGCTTGCCACCAGTAGACACCCAACCTAGTTAGTGGAGATCCCAAGATCAGGTTCAAATTAAAGGAGAACTAAAACATGACATTTCTATCATTGTGAGGATCTTCCATTGTCTATTCCTATGAGTAAACGATGATGCTTGTTAGGAAAAGGTTAAAGCGTAGCACTGGCCAGTCTCTATGCAATGGAAAGTGAAACAAGAGTAATGTGAGTTGCTCATAATTAGGAGATCACCCATGTAAGAGTGAAGTAGGGTCGTTTCAATGGACATTGAAAAAGGCACAATTCCTATTAAACTCTTGCAGAACCAGGCGCATGTCCATGGCCAAAATGAACATAAAAGCATTGAGAACTGAAATGTGTTAAGAAGATTCCTGTGTGAAATATGTCATCGTTTGCACAAATGGTGGAACAGTTTAAAGACATCATGTCACTATTTAGTTAGCAAAGTAAGTATATTTCTACAGAGATGTTCAAAATGCAATACCACCTACCTCTCATTCCAGGGTTTCAGCGGATTGAATTCTATCTTTTTAGTCTTTGGAGTCTTTGGTCATGAATGTCATTCATGTGGGAATTGTGGAGTGAATGAAATTCAATGCATATGAATGAATGAAATTTACTTAGTGCAGAAAACTAAAGGCTTCAAGAAGCCAAAACGTTTGTCTTGCTTGAAGATCATTAGTCTGTCCTTGTCTATAAAAGGAGAGACTTGTCTCTCGTGTTAGGGTGTCCTCAGTAGTGTGTGTGAAGTTTTGTCGAAGTCTTGGGTTCTACGCTATTAGTCATGTTTGAGTGTCATTGTTTGTAAGTCATTTTATCTTGGGAGACAAACGCCGATGCGATTTTCTCCAAGCACTAGAGGAGACAACAAATTTGTTTTAAGGAGATTGCTCAAGAGACTCGACCTTTTCGATCCCTAATCTTCGTTCTTATTTTACAGCATAGTCATATTCTCTTTCTTTCTGATAGTACATTGTATCTTGCAGGTATATAAATATTTCTTTAACCAGGATTTGTGTTTGAGTTCCTGATGTCACCTTCTTACAATAGAATTAATTAAAAATAATAAAATTCAATCATTTAAAAAATGGAAAATAGAAAGTGATTTTTATGAAAAAAACATAATAAAAATTTTGGAAAAAAAAGAGATGGTGGTTGAGGCTATAGGGGTGCATGAGGGTAATTTTGATATTTTAAAATTTTTATATCGTTGTTAATTTTATTTGGTGTCATGGTTTTCGGCCTAGTGTTAATCAATATTTTAAAAATTGGACCGATTAGTTCAATCGACCACTTGTCCGGACTTCTAAATTGGGTACATGTTAAATCGGGTTCATACCTCTAGAACCAGAGATTGAATAACTAAAAATAATTTTAAACCTAGCAGATCCTCAACCTTCAATTTTCATTTTTGTAACTTTATAGGAAAAAAGACTATTTATTAGATAAAACGAAAGATTTTATAATTTATACCTAAGGTGTTACAACCTCGATTCAATATATATATATATATATATATATATACTTCTCTTATATATATATATATATATATATATATATATATATATATATATATATATATATATATATATAAATAATTGCATGTTTAAATACGATTTTGTATAATTCTACAAATAAAGAATGAATAATTTTCGTTTCATTATGGTTATCTTGAGGTTGGCCTTGGCTCGTTCGTATCACCGTGCACAACTTCACTTGATAAAAAAGTTGTTTCAAATATTTGAAAAATCTGAAAACTTTGAAGGAGTGGGTATATATAATTTTTACTAGGCAGTCATTGAAAGTAATTAAAGTCTAATGTCTATGAAAGTCAGTAGCTTTTTGAACCTGTTAACATCTTATAGAGTTTTTTAAAGTAAGTAATTGAATACACACTTGATATTTATAGATTTTTAAAGTCTTAAAAGTCATTGTGAATACACGACTTTTATAGAGCCTTTAAAAGTTGTAATCAATACCCAGTTGACTTTGTAATTGTAAGTTTTAAAGAGTTAATCGATACACTATGTTATTCATTGGAGATATCAAAGAAATCATTTTTATAATATTTTGTTGTGATTTTACTTTATAGAAAAAAACTCTCAAAGGTTTATGGATGCAAGAAAATATGGAATTAAGAAGATGATGGTTTGGGTCATGCAATAAAATTTTATATATCGTGATATGCAAAAATAATAAGCTTTTTACATATTGTTCCTAATTAGTATATATGATAAAATGACCATTGAGTTATAAAATTTAAAATTTTATGTAAATGAAATCGATTTCGAGAAAATGACCATAAATCTAAAATAAAAAAAATATATATTTTTTCAATATGGTGACACTTTTCAAAAAATGACACCATTATCTAAAATAATTAACACCATCTAGCTATTCTAATACAAATTTTTTTTTCATACTGTGTCACTTTTCAGAAAATGACATCATAAATCTTGTGAGACCCCGGAAAATCCAGATTTCCTAAGGAATGATAAAATGGTAATTTCGGTGGTCAAAATGGGAATTTTCTATATACCGGGATATGTGAAAGCGAACGTAGTTGGAATCGTCTACGCGAAATCTAGCTACCCGTCGAATTTAGTTGGTCCGTCTGATCGAAATTTCGCATTTTTCGAGCATGAGAGGGATGTATATGACACTTGGCGCGTTTTGAGTGGCGAGTACCACGTGTCAGAAAAGCTATGGGAGAGTGAGCAGTGAGCTCAGTGGGGCTTACATGTGACACATGGCATCATGCCATTAGAGGGAAATCTCAAGTGGTTGGATAAGAGGATAAGGTGTAATCCTCTCAACCAATAGGAATTTGACATGTGGCATTGAGAGGACTTTTCT
Source organism: Tetrastigma voinierianum (assembly GCA_016808115.1). NCBI lineage: Eukaryota > Viridiplantae > Streptophyta > Magnoliopsida > Vitales > Vitaceae > Tetrastigma > Tetrastigma voinierianum. Next base: position 48,944 of record JAEQBH010009049.1, on the reverse strand, counting down.
CTTGTCCCAATCTTGACCAAATGGATTGGGAGAGGAAGAGAGAGGGGGGAAAAAGGAGCAAACGGAAGAGAGGGAAAGTGTGGGATTTTTGAGAGAGAAGCTCTACCTTCTCTCTAAAATTCCCGGCGATCAGACCGTCGTTTTCCCACGAGGCAAGAAGCAAAGTTGCTCCCCACGGCAAGGACTACACGTTGGTACCAATTTCTGGAGTTTCGACAAACTTCCGAGTAGAGGTGCTTTCTCCTCTTTAACCTTTTTTTGTTTAAGGGTCGTATAATGAATGGGGGATTTGTTTGAGGCTGGATAAGTAGTGATTTCGATTCCAAAGATTTGGGTAAGTGAATAAATCCCTTGAGTGGTTTAGACCAGTCCACGGATGTTTGAACGTGTTTTAAACGTGATTTGTGTGTACCATGAGAGGGATAACATGCGATTATGACTTTATGGCTTGGTTCAAGATGGGTACGCGGATTGTCTGCCAACCTATGTGAGATAATCTTATGTTATTGTTGTAAATTGAATAACATGATTTATGGAATTAAATTTGTTAATATATGCATGAATGATATATTAGCATGTGTTGAATGTTTGGTGTGCCATTGCATGCACCAGGTGGGAAGTAATCCAGTAGGGATTCCACTGGGCATTGTTCACCTGTCGAGGAATATATTTTTTAGGTAGAAAGGCAGGGGATGGGACCTTGTCAGGCCTTGGGGCGAAAAAGCTATGAGATGGCACTTGCCTCTTTGTATTTTCTAAAATTCTGGGCAAGAGACCCATTTTTGTGTAAATTGTAATTAAATACAATTGTAAACAAATTATAATTGAATCATTTTTCTATAAAATATACATTTTATGAGTGGGATGTGTAGGCCCAAGTGGCCATATTTGCACATGTATGGGTCTCATAACATGAGGCATGTAGATTTAGCGGGTTTCTGAATTTAGTCCAACGGACACTCCAGGTTTTGGGGCGTCACAAATCACAAAACTAGCATTCCCGATTAAATATTTATTTATATATAATGGGTCACATTTATGAACTTTAAGTCATATGGAGTCATAGTCAGAACATCTAAGCAAAAAAAAACCCTAGCCTCATTTTCTCACAAATTTTTCTCTGCTAGCCTTTTCTTTTAAGAGAGGAGAAGTGACTTTTTGGTCATTTTTAGCTTGAAATCACTCATCTACACCTATTTCCATCATTTTCTTTCTTAATAAAGTGATTATTCCACACATTCGATTTTTATTTGGATTTTTTTTGTGATTTAGTCGTCTCATTAGTGCATGTGTGATTGTCGTCGCCTTCGTGTGCACGTGGTTGTTATCGTCTTGGTGCGACGGGAGTGAAATTCTGCGAACTCTAAGGGAGGGTGCGAAATGTTTCAAATTGGTTCGATGTAAGACCCGAGAAATTCCAATTTCTGAAAAGGGCAAAATCGTAATTTCGATTACAAAATTGTAATTTCGGTTAAAAATCCGAATTTATTCTCGAGATCTCGGATGACAGAAGAATTTCACCCGTTAGAATCGTCTCGCCGGAAATCTAGCTAGCACGTAAAATTTCGCCGAATTTCGGGACCGGTCGGAATTTTGCGTTTTGAGGGCGTAGGTTTGGGTGCGAGTAAGGTGATTCGATGCAACGAAGTCACGTATAACAAATCTTTCATGTTTCATAAGTGGCATAGTAGAGAAATGATGAGAAAATGGGCGTAGAGATAGTGTCGAATGCTCCAGCTGGGAGAATAGGGATATAATGGTCATTTTTGAGTTTGATTTAAATGATAATAAAACAAAAGTACTCTGATGTTCTTCCTCAATTCAAAGAGCAAAGTGATGCGTGGGGCTGGGCGGGTTTGGAGCAGCGGCCGAAAGTAAATTTTTCGCCAGAGAGAGAAACTTCTCTGCAAATATCCTTGTGATAAACCAAATCGCGATCTTCGGGACCAAGAAGGAAAAGGCACTCTATGCGGGAGAGGAGCTTCGCGTGGGTACCGGATTAAGGAGTTTAGACAAATTCCTTGAGGTAGAGGTTTCTCCCTACTTGGGTTTTATTCCCTCTTTAAGTCTTTCTGAATGTTTGAGTCGATGAGGCCAGATTGGGGTACATTTAGTCGATCCCAATTATGGAACCAAATTAATATGGTACAGGAAATCAAAATAGATGCGTAGTAGTGACATATTTGCTTGCTTGGAGGCGTGAATTGTATATATGTTAAATCATGTAGTGATTGAAATTGGGTAGGAATGGCGTGAAATGCGGAGTTCTAAGTGAATCGATGAATTGTGATTTTTTGGGAATAGTAACCTAGGGTTTCACTATTCCCAAAACAGTGTTCTCAAAATATATTTTTGTGTGAAAACGTGTATGGTCAAGTGATTCGAGTCGAATTGCTCGTGTTTGATCATTAGCCCAAGTGAACTAATTTTGATGTATGAATTGATTAATTACATGACATGATTGTGGCGATTGGATATTATGTGGATATGTGCATGTTACGTATTTAGTGTGATTAAATTGTATTAAATTGGCATACATGCATTCCATATGCTTGGAACACCCCTAGAATTATAAGAGTGAGTCGTGAGATGAGTTTACAGAAAATGGTTCGGAGGGTTGTCAAAATAATTATCGGAGGGTAGTCCAAATTAAAAGTATCAATCGTAGACGGCCCAGGTGTCTTCATCGGACGGTAGTCCACAAACAAATAATATATCAATAGTCGGAGACGGCCCAATTGATATATATATACATCGGAGGGTTGTCCACTAACAAAACAATAATTCTTATACGAGGCTTAGGCGAGTGTGAGAGAGTCGGTGAGGACTCGGGATTTGAGTTTGTCATGTAGACATTCAAGTAGGATCATGCATTTGCTTGAATGTATGTTTATTTTGGAACATTGCACTGCACTTAGGTGGAGAGTAGCCCACTTAGGGGCGATTCCACTACTAAGCGATAACTCACCTGTCAGGGGATATTGTTTTGCAGTGACGAGGGGAGCGTGCGAGAGGGACGGCTGGGTCCACAGGGATTGATGATGATTAGAAGAAGAATCGGGTTGTGGCTTTGGATTGATGATATATACATGTATTGATGTCTAATTTTAATATATGTATTGTATAAGTGAAAATATTGTGTAACTCTTGTAACTATTTGGTATATAGTTGGATTCATAGTTAGTATGTATTATGAGTATCGTTTATGGGCCCAAGTGGTCGTATTACTCATGTGATTGGATATGTGGATATATTAGATATATTGCCTTTATTTGGGACCTTGGTATGTGCGGGGTTTTGTATTTGGTAGATTTCCGTCTGAAAGGCCCATCTTTCGATTTTAAGTGAAATGTCGGGTTAAACATTCGCCCAGTCATTCCATGGGTTGTGATTGATCAAACGGACCCCGGAGTTTAAGGGCATATCAGAGCCTAGGTATACGACTACCTAGGGCTTGAGGGGATTTGGGCTTAGGCCATAGTCTTTGAGGTATAAGAACATCACCACTAGGTGTGGTTCGATGTTGAGTGTAGGTATGAGATTACCTAGGAAATCGGAATGGCTTAGGACATACATGCATGTGTTTTAGGTGATTGTTTGATAAATGATGTGTGAACATGTGAATGTTTGGAAGTAAATGGTGTAGATACCATGTTATATGTGTTATATTTGTTTGTGTGCTTAGTGATTGCTTTTAGGAAGCAGTGATGTGTTAGAAATTTTAGAAGTTTTTACGATTGTGCTTAAGCTGGAGCAATGAGGAGAAATAAAATAATTTGAATCAATTTATTTTGGATTTATTGGATAATGAAATAAAATTTTAATAAATTTGAGGGTTGAACACTAGGGTTAGTGTTATATGAGGAGGCTTTGAAATTTTGGACCCTTTCCAATTAAATGAAAAAAAATAAACAAAATAAATTTTAAGCAAGTTATTTGGTTTATTGAAATGAAAAAAATATATATTATATATATCTATATATCTATATATATATATATATATATATATATATATATATATATATATATACCTATATATATATATATATATATATATATATATATAAGTGGAGAAAATTTTTTTACAGTGTCAAGCTGGAAAAGAAAGTAAAGAAAATAAATTTATAATTTATTTTGGTTATGTGAATGAAGAAAATAATTTTGTAATGTTTTACAAGTTGTAAAATTTAAGAAATGGAGTAAAAATAAATTTTTTTAAATTTATTTGAGTATTATGGAAAATGAAAAAAAAAAGAGTGTATATTTTTTTTATTTTCTGTAATTTGAAGAAAAGAAAAAACGAAAAAAAAACCGTTTTTGAGCTACTACCCAAAATTAAATTGTGAAAAAAAACAATTTGTATTGCAAGGGAATGTATTATGTATAAAACATTTGTAAAGAGTGCGATTAGCTTGGGTTGTATTGCAATAGGATCGATTGTATTTACAGAGGGTGGTTTTTAGGAGGCGCATTGAGGAGTGTGTTGCAATACAAGAAGTGTATTTATAATTTGGAAGACATGTAGGAGCGGGGATTGTATTGATACAATTCTGTATTGTAACCTAGTGGAGGCTGAAATTGTATTTACAGCTGCTTCTTTATTGCCATTGTAATGACGATGGAGCAAAGGTGAGGCTGCCATCGTGACACGGCCCGGCCCAGCGTCTGGCGGCGACTGCGACCGCGGCATGGCGGGAGCGCGCGGCATGGGCGCGCCGACACACTGGCGTTAGGCGCGCCCGGCGCAGGCGTCTTCTTCCGGGGCGTAGGTTGTCGCGGCGGTGCGTGTTTTGTTTTGACCCGGTTGACTCGATCTTTATTCCCAGGTCAATTTTCAGACATTGTTAAATGAACCGGTTCATGAACACTTTGTTCATCATAAAATATTCGAAAATTTTTTTTTATTAAATTAGAAATTAAAAATCAAATCAAATCAAATAAAATTAGACAAAAATTTTCGAAAAATAAAATTTTCAAAAATGAAATTTTCGAAAATAATATTTTAAAGGCAAAAAAAATAATAATAATAATTTGATTGCCTTGCATTACTTGTAAATCTGAGAATGATGCATACTCTGTGACTTATGTGTATGAAGAGTGTCTCGAGTAGGGTGTTTATGCCTTGGAGATCCCGAATTGGCTGAGCGTGTCATTGAGCGTAGTGATGGCTAGACAAGGACGGGGCGTAGAGGGCGTCCGCGGGGTATTGGTCGGGGCACCATCGATTAGTGTTGTCAGTGACTCTTGGTACAGCATGGGTATTCTGTGATTCTTTATCGCGACCATGTGGTAGTCGAGTCTAGTAACCTCCAGGGGTGCGACGCATCATCTCAGAGCATTCCACCGGGAGGAGATCCGATGATGTGAGACCATTGGTTTTATGCGGATCAGAAGGTGTTAGGGCCATGGAGTTACCTGCGGCGAGGCCGGGATCGGGTTAGCTACGTTCAGCTGGGGTGAAGGGCCGAATATGGTGGAAATGGGCAGGAGGACCTCACAGAGACAGGGCCTTTGTATGTGAGTTCTCCTGAGGAGGGTTAGGGGCGAATAAAGGGATGATATGTCATGGTTCGCGAGTTGAAGATCTTGGGGACTCTCATGAGTGGACTGAGGAACATGGGCGGTATCGAGTTCGATATCATCCACGAGGATGGATTGGTGATAACTGAGAGTCGTTATCGATTATGAGCATAGGGGGTTACCGCCTATACGTAGGACGGTACTCGTGTGGTATTTCAGGGGGACAAGCATGACATTTTGCCTAGGCGGTATCTGATCCAGTGTTAGGGACCGGTCGTGGGTTGCATTTACTTCGGGCGCACACAGAGACGCGAGGAGAGACCGGACTTAGATCTACACTCGAGAGGTAGTGTCGCGAGTATGGATGTTTTCCGAATTTGAGCTACAACGGACTACCTCTACGGAGGGTAGTAGACCCGGTATCAGTTACACCACGTTGCTTCACCCCATCTCTATGACTCTACGCATGGGATGGCGCAGGTTGAGTTAGTAGGAGCTTCGAGTCCGACTACGAGGAGCTGCGGACAGGGTTCGTAAGGCAGAGCACTTCACGTGGGCGCTGGATTACATTTGCGAAGAAGGCAAGACCCTTATTTGTGCATTGATTACGAGCCAGGTTGAACCGTGTGAAGCGATAAGAATCGGTACCCATTCACGAGGATTGATGACTTGTTTGATCAGGTTGAGAGGGCGAGTCTACTCGAGATGAACCTTCGCGGTTACCATCCCGGTGAGGGTTGAGACATGTATCCACCCAAGATGGCGTTTAGGACGGACTCGTTATGGGCACTTTGAGTTTACGGTGATGCCCTTTGGATTGACGAATGTGCCAACAACATTCATGGATCTCATGCATAGGATATTCCAACCCTATTTAGATCAGTTTGTCGTAGTCTTCATAGATGACATCTTTATATACTCCCGATCGGTAGGAGCATGGTATCGCTTGAGTTGTGTATTTACAGTTGTTGAGAGACCATCAGGTGAGAATGCGCTAAGTTCGATGGTCGGTTTTGGCTTGCGAGGTGAGATTTTTAGGACAAGTGGTGTCGACACCCGGGTGCGATCGACTAGAAGGTTGAGACGTGGTGATGAGTTGGGGAGGCGAGATGTCAATCTTCGAGATCACGTGGTTGTTAAGGTTGGTGGGTGTCTGGGAAGTCGATAATGGGCTGAAGTTGTCCATTCGGGCGGGGATTGTGGGATTTCGCTCTACGGGACATGGACTCCATGGTTGGGAGACTGACCTTGACCATAGAGAGGCCGATGAGATCATTGGAGCACTCGGGATGCAGTGTTGGTATGAGAGGGAGGATCAGCCTTCTTCTAGTTCGGGGAAGAGGCGGAAGACTTCTGCTTCACACGAGTTTCAGGACTAGGGCCAGGATTGGGCATGTGAGGCCCAGGATTGCCCTAGAGACAGGATCCCCGGGGCTTTGGGATGGCGCGGTCTCGAGTTAGCTATAGAGCAGGGAAAGTATACGGTTCATTCCTCCACCTGAAAATGCGAATTCGAGGAGGGAACCCAGTTCCCCAGGTTTCGGGGTGCTATCTGAGCACTCCCGACAACCGCAGATAGGCCGGAGGGCGGAGTGTGGGTAGAAGTCGAGAGACGGATCGAGGAGTTGCGCCCAGCGGGGCGTGGTGGACCTTAGGGTGGTAGACACAGTGATTGTTGATGTCGAGGCGTGACATGGATGAGTTGGCTTGACCATCGGGTTGTCGATGAATTGGGATAAATGGCCAGGGTTGTCATGCAGGCCACGACTAGTTTGGGCTTAAAGGTTAAAGGCCTTTAGAGAATCGAGGTATAGATGTTCAACCCACCCAGGATGTAGGGTGAAAGTTAGGCTTTGATAGGTCGGAATTATGAGTGAGAGATCTCAGGATTACGCTCATTGTGGACCGGGATAGGGTGTCACGATGGGCATTCTTTGCGTTCGGTGCACGGTAACATCACGTCGAGTCGGGGTGTGGGTGCAGCGGTCAGATGTTGCCACTCTTGGTGAGTGTGGGTTGGGATTTATCTTTGGGACTACGTCCGATGAAGACTTCATGGATTCGATTCAGTAAATGAAGAATAATTAGAGTGTGTTGGGCGAAGCAAAAAAGGGACGTTAATCCCACAAGGTGATCCTGGAGTTAGGGTTGGGGCAGGGTATCCACCAGAATTTATTTATGAATGTAAGGCTGAAGTGTAGTAGAAGAGTTATGTTAATCGGATGAGAAACACAAGGGTCAGGTTATTCGTAGACTTAGAGGTTTAGTGATAGAGTCGGGAGTGACTCGAGGATTTGGATACCTTTGGAGTGCATTGGGTTGTTGAACTGACAAGAGTTTCCGGTATATGGATGTCATTAAGTGACATGGGTAGGATTGTGATCGGGTTGGATTGTCGGTGATTGTGACCTTGGGAAGGAGTCAGGCGTTTACACATCTGAAGTAAGGGTTACGGGTTGTGTGGATATATACGGGTTAGAGGGACATCTTTGCGAGCATGCATCCGGATCATAAGGGTGGGTGGGAGGGCAATTGCCCTTAGTGGAATTCGCCTCGACAATGGTTATCGGTAGTATACGAATGGCACCATATGAGGAGCGTGTATGGGAGGCATGTAGATACGTAGTTATCTTGGACCGAGGTGGAAGAGAGCTCATCATGAGTTACGATTTGAGGTCAGAGACACCTCAGAAGGTGAGCTTATCTGACCGGCGTCTTCTCACGACTACGAGGCCGGTAGAGAGAGTTATGCGGATAATACGACGTCGACCCTTAGAGTTCGGGTTGGTAGTCATGTCTTCTTGAAGGTGATGCACTGAGAGGCTTGATGGTCGGATCCCGGTAAGCGAGGGAAGTTATCGCAGGAGTTCGTTAAGACTTCTAGATACTGCAGAGGATAGGCGTTGTTGCGTCAGGTTAGGCGTTCTGCCCGACGTGTCGGGTGTCACGGGGTATTTCACGTCTCATGCTCGGTATACTCGGATCCATTTCGTATGGTGGATTGGGGGCGATTGAGGTTGACCGCGGATGGGACCTTCGAGGGGACGGTGTGCGTGTTGATAGTCGATCGGTTTTGCAGCGCAAGGCCAAGGGAGGTTAATGAGTGCTATGGCGGCACTATGGAGTGGAGGAGTCGGTTGGGAGCGCGGGGACACGATGCGAGACCCACTATCCCTCTTCTTGTTCATTTAGGGATGAAGGTACGTGGTTTAGTCGTTTAGATTTAAATGATTGTTTACATGCATGGTAGAGTGCAGGTTGCATATGCATGTGAGTGATTATGATCGTCAGAATTTTGGGGACGAAATTCCTTTTAAGGAGGGGAGAATGTAAGACTCGAGAAATTCCAATTTATGGAAAAAGGGCAAAATCGTAATTTCGATTTACAAAATTGCATTTATTAAAAATCAGGAATTTATTCTACAGATCTTGGATAGCGATGGATTTCACCATTGGAATGCGTCTCGCGAAATCTAGCAGCTAGCACGTAAAAATTCGTCGAATTAGAGACGGTCGGAATTTACACGTTTTTCGAGCATGCGCGTTTGGTCTTGTAAAGTAATTTACCGATGCAACGAAAGTCACACATATAACACGTACTCATGTGTCATAAGTGGCATGAGTAAGAGGAAATGATGAAAATGGACGGCAGAGATAGTCATAGAATGTCAAAGCGGGAGAATAGGGATATAATGTGGTCATTTTGGAGTTTGAGTTTAAGTATTAATAAGAGCAAAATGAATTACGAGTGTTGTACCGATTAAAGGTAGAGTGATGCGATGGGGGCTGGGCGGGTTTGGAGCGGCCCGAAAATGGGATTTTTCTTGAGAGAGAGAAGCCTATACAAATATCGCCGATCGGCCAGAGTCGGCGAGTGCGGAACGAAGGAAAGCTACGCGGAGAGGGGCTTGACGCATTAGGTCACCGGTTGGGAGTTTAGACAAACTCCTTGAGGAGTAGAGATTTCTCCTACTTAGGTTTTTTGTCCCTCTTTAAGTACTTTCTGAATGTTTGGTCGATTGAGTAGTTAGGGAGCGTTTGATTGAATCTCGAGACAGGCAAAATTAATATGAATTTTGAAAACAAAGCTAATTGCAGTATTGATGACCACGGTTGCTTGGGCATGAGTGTATGTTTATATATTAAATCATGTAGTGATTCCAAGTGGGTAAGAATAGCCATGAAATGGGATTCCTGAGAAGTGAATCGATGAATTGTAGATTTTACGAGATAATGGCAAGGTTTCACTATTCTGAAGCGATTCTCAAAATATATTTTGTGTGGCAGTATATGGTCAGTGATTAAGTCAAATTTGCTCGTGTTTGATCATTAGCCCAGTGACTAATTTTGATGTATGAATTGATTAATTACACTGACATGATTGTGTGATTGGATATTATGTGGATATGTGCATGTTTACATGGCCCCATGTGATTAGACTGTATTGGAATTGGCGTGCATTCCGTAGAGCCTTTGAACACCCTGGGACTATAGGATAGGAGTGAGTCGTGAGATGAGTCCTAAAGAAATGGTTGGAGGGTTGTCTAAAAATAAGTAGTATCGGAGGGTAGTCAATTAAAAATATAAATCGTCGGAGCGGCCCAATTGATATACATCGGAGGGGTTGTCCGCTGTAAGCGATAGTTCTCATACTGAGGGCTTAGGCGAGTGTGAGGGAGATAAATGAGGACTCGGGATACGAGTTAGTCGTAGCCAGACATTCAAGTAGGATCATGCATTTGCTTGAATGTATGTTTATTTTGGAACATTGCCAGCTGCGCCCAGGTGGAGGAGTGGCGGCTTGGGGGCGATTCCACTACTAAACGTTAGCTCATAGTGGGAGGGACCATTGTTTTCCTGGTCTGTGAGGAGCGTGCGGGGGACGGCATCCCCCAGGGATTGAGGATTAAAGAAGGCCGGATTGTGGCTTTGGTTGATGATATATACATGTATTAGAATGTCTGAATTTTAATATATGTATTGTATAAGAGTGAGAAAATAATATTGTAACTCTTGCTTAACTAGCTGGTATATAGTTGGATTCGCCAGTTAAAGTGTATGTATTATGAGTATCGTTTGTGGGCCCAAGTGGGCGGTATTGCTCATGTGATTGGATATATTGGATATATTGCATTGTTTGGGACGGGTATATACGGGTTTGTATTTTGAGTGGAGCTCTCGTACAAGGAGACTGCGCGATTTTACGTGAGAAATGTCAGTCGCTGGCGTTCGCGAGTATTCCGCGGGTTGTGGGTGTCAGCGGGCCTGAGTTTGGGGGCGTCGCGATTCAGTATCATTTCTCAATTTTTCCGAAGCGCCAGATTTCAATATATATTAGATTCGACAACTTATAAGTTTTGATCATGAACCTATGAAGCTGCATTTACTCGTCGTGCTGTCGAGAGGTGAGAGCAGAGTACCTAAAGGCACATAATCACATCCACTGACTCAAAAAAAAAAAAAAAAAACATTAATTCAAGGATTGGGACTTGACAATGTGCATGATAGGTTAATTGGTTAATTCGCTGATCAAGGAACACACCTTTTTAATGGCCATTTCAACAATAGGAGTTACTAGGCGGGAAAGGGCAAGTTCAGCAGCCATCGTTTTTTGAAAGCCTGATTGAATAAACAAGGGAAACTTAACTAAAAGAGATGGAGGGGATGAAAGTAAAATGCCTTTGAACTTTGAACTGAAAGTGCATGTATGCTAATGCTCTCTCTCTCTCTCTCTCTCTCTCTCTCTCTCTCTCTCTCTCTCTCTCTCTATATATATATATATATATATATATATATATATATAGTCAGATTTCCTTGAAGTTTTCTTGGAACTGTGGGGCAGAAGAAACAACAGCCTCTTCCTTTGAAATTTCTCTCATCTCTCGAAACTTCATTTACGAAACTTGTAGATATTATTTTTTTAAGAACTTGGAGGCAGGTGCCTTTAAAAACTCTCCATCAATTCAATTTAAATGTATATATGGAAGGAAGTCGATGCTTCTATGCACCTTTTGAGCCGCGTAGAGGAAGGGAATTCTTTAGATCTAAGTTTTTTTTTTTAATTTTCTATTGTATTAATAAAGAAGCCATTTTGTATCAAGGTGGTGTATTCGTGGGACTTGTGGAATTCTGAAATACAGGGTATTGAATTATAAGTTTCATTCTTATAAAGTCGTAGTGTAATCGATAATGACAAGCATAAAGTCATAAAAGTCCAAATGTATTCAATTAAAACTCTTATAGGTTCTATAAAGTATCATCGGCGTGAAAAGTTATTGAAGCTTTCGTACTCATTTAAACTTTTAATTATTTTTAATGACTTTTCTAATAGAAGTATAAATACCCAACCTTCAAAATTCTTTTGCACTTTTTCAAAATATTTGAATCGACTTTTTTATCGAGTGAAGCCAATAAGATATTTTAAGAGATAGGAGTTTAACTATATCCGAGTTAGTGAAATAAATTTTCAATAGTGAAATAAAATATGATTTTTATTAAATTGTTAGTTTAAGGGTAGTTTTTATTGTTTCCTAAAATATGTCTTACTATTATTATTATTTTTGAGACAATCACATATACGTATTATTAGTTAGTGGAAAAGAAGTATGATTTTTTATTCAAAATAAAATCATGTATATATGATATACATGTTATAGTTAGTGGATTAAAGAAATATGATTTTTATTTGAATAAAATCATATATTTAGGAATAACAGTTTTTGATGATTCGAAAAGTTAGAACAATGTATGCAAATATTATTATTTTTAAATCGAGTTCAATTTTTTTATTATTCGAATAGAATCATATATCTGAGATAGTATTTTTTTTTATTCCAAATATTTTGGTATAATTATTGATTTAACATGTTAGTGATTTTTTGAATTTTTAATAACTAATTTGGAGAATTTGTGCTTTATAACATATTTTTATGGATGATGGTTTTATAATTATTTCAAATTTATATCAAGATCGAAATTATCAAAACAACATATTATTATTAAATATTATTTTTAAGAGCATTTGAAAACACAAAGAATAATTGTGAATATGTTCTAATTTCTCAAATAAAAATCATTTAAAAGGAAAAAAACCCCAGAAATGGTTTGAATACTATTTTCAATAACTTTTATTTAAGATGAGTTATATTTTAAAAAATGTTTCAAAAATAAATTCTAATGCTCTTGAAATAGTTTAAAACATTATTTTTAGTAACAAATTTTTTGGAGAAAAATAGTGTTTGAGTGGAGGTAACAAATTATATTTTCAAAATCTATTTTTTTTGAAATAAATAATTGTGTTTGATAAAATTTGAGAAAACAAAATGAAGATAATTTCTATAAAAATTTCTAAGTACTATTCTATAATATATTTTATAAATCAAAATCAAATTGAAATTGTAAAAATTTATACCTATTTTTAATTTTTTTTATATATTTAAAAATATTTTTTGAGCTAAAGTTGTAGTTTGGAAATAGGGTTTATTTTTAACTAAGCGATGGTACCTAAATCGTCTTTCAAATTAAATAAATAAATAAAAAACATCTCTACTACAGATCATTTTGAACAAAAGTTTTAAAAGTTTAGTGAAATGAATATTTTTTTTTTATAAAATCGGTTATTTTGAACCAAACTCGACAAAATTTGCTTCAATTGGTTTTGGTATAAATGAAGAAACTAACACCCACGTTTTATTTTATTTTATGATCAATCATTGAATTTTAAGGCTCCAATCGATAAGCTCGAATTCCAAGAAACCTACCGCCACTTGTTATTCAAAAATAATATTTTGACTTGACCGTGGACTGCAAATAAGTGTGTATCCAAGAGATAATAAATATTGGAACCCTTGTTTCTTTTTCTATCCTGTTAAATTTCTTGAATTGAGAGATCATCGTCTTCTTGAACCAGCTGCTTCGGAAGAACTGAGATACAACATACAAGAGGGTATTCCACTTGACCTTCTGCCAAGGCTATTTTATCTTTGAAAGCAACATACTACGGTTAATTGAGACTTTACCTTTTGCTACAATCATCCTTTTTTTATTCTTTCAATTTAGATACATGGTTAATATTTTATCTGTTTATACTGAAGCAATTAGTCACAACAAACCAATATTACGCTAATGATGGTTTTACCCATTGAGCCAATGCAGTTTTGTGGGTGGCTGATGAGATTAAGACGTTGCATATATACTTTTTGCATTGTTCACATTTCTCAACATGCTTAGTTATAATTCAAGTTGTTGATAGCTTGATGAGCTGAGATTTTTCATTTTAGATGATTTATGCACTATCCTTGATGTAACTTAACCAATATTTTAAAATTTGGTCGGTTAGTAATTAAGAGACATATGGAGTCAGAATTACTTGATGATACATCATCTATATATAAAAGTTGCAAATTGATAAAGCACATGCATGTCTAATCTAGTCTAATCTTATGAGATTGTTTTATATTAGATGGAAGTATTCGTTTTTCTTCAAGTTCTAATTAATAGACTTTTTTTGGTCTATATTTTAATTTGTATTTCCATAATTCTACTTACAGCTTTATAAATTACAAGATTAACTAATCAGAACATTACGTTATATTCTTGTCTTATAAAATCCAATAAAACATTAAAACGTCCCTTTCTCTATTATTCCAAGCAAAGTTTTCAAAATACAAGGCTTTGCTCCTACCCTCTTGTGGTTTCATGTTTTCTACAGGCCATGTCCAAAGAACTATAGTCTATTCTCTGCTTTTCATAGGTATCATCCCAATTAGCTCCTTAGTGAAGTTGACTATCCAATCCAGTACTCCGGGGCTTGGCTGTAGTTAGATTTTCACCAAAAAAGCTTAGGAAAGCTGGTTTAGGAAAGGCATTTTCATACATCTAGTCTCTTCTAGGAAATTTATGGCTTGTAGAAGATAGTGAATCAATCAAGAAGTTTTGTGAACCATTGTAACATCAGGTTATTTAAGTCTTGTCTATTAGAGGGTGGATACCATAATCACAATTAATAAATGTCTAAAGTACGTGTTGGCGTATCATTATTGGTAAAGTGTATTACAAAATAAAATCGTAGTATTTCGCCAGATTGTATGATGGATGCCACATCGAATTGTATATCACTTTCATCTAGAGTCGACAGAACATTAGAAAAGGTGGATCTTACCTTAGCTAGACATCAATTGCATTGAAAAGATTCTTCGTCGAATTAGGAAAGATATTCAGAAGATCCGGTATTATACGTAACTAGGAAGGAAGTATAAAAGGAAAAATTGTGATCATTTCGGATTATGAAAATATCAATTGTAGGAAATCTCACCTATAGGAGCCTAGTTGGAAAGGAAAAATATTATGTCCCATACCAAAAGAGAGAAATCAATCAGTAATGGCAAACATATAATACAACTTTAGAAGTTTGTAGATTTGGCCAATGTGAAAAGATCCCATCTTCGTGTTTAAATAAGATAAGAATATGCCTTTGCAAATCATCGATTAAGCACACAAAAAATAGGTCTTTTGGAGGAGTTGTTATTTGGAGAAAGAGCAACTGCAAGTATTGCTTGAAACCTTGATGTGAGCAATATGCTTATTCCACTTGGGATGGAGTGATTGGGGCGTCGATGAACAGGATGCGTATGAAGCAGGAAGAAGACTTATTTCAATGTTTACTCCTATAGGGATGATTGGGAGAAGGCGAGAACATGAGAAAGGAGCTATGGCTCATTTAAGTCCCGACTTGTGTCCCGATTGGTAAATAGTGAAAGCAGCTTTACGTCTGGGCTCGACCGGGACTTAAACAATTTGCGAGCCATGTAACCAATCCTTATCTTCCTCCATGTGTATGTGTGTGCATATTCTTTCATCTATCCTTTTATATATCTTACTACTTCGTACACTACTCAAATCATCACATTGCACATTATAAAAGCATTCACTGTCTCAGTTATGACAGTGCCTTATTGATTGATCACGGCATTTAGGTAGACCTTTGTCATAAAACAGGTCTGTTTTATATCGATGGAGTAGAAGTTTTTTAGCCACATTACTAAGAGCATGGAAAAGTTGTTCATTGAGACATTACTCAAATCTATGACCTATATACTCCCGATATATACATTTGTCTCCATAAGGCGAGGTTTGTCATACAGTAAAGGCGTTCTTTTTCCATCCCACTACTAGCATTAAATTAATGTTTCTATTTTATTAAGTGAGAATGCTTATTAATGAAAATTTTATTTAATCTTCATTTTATTTTTTGAAATCTATTCACTTTGCTTTACATCATAGTATTTTGTTCTATTCCTCACAAATTTATTTAATCTTCATCAAATGGATAGAATGGTAGAAATTAATTATTTCCGTGTTAATTTTTGTTTTTTTTTGGTAAATAAATGCATATGACCTTCCTTACCTCAACCAGCGAGAAATTATTGTGGTTTAGTTACGACCTGAAAGATTGGCCTACCCACCACCATTACACCCTTTCCCCATTCTAGCGCAACCAGCTCTTGTACAAATTTGTGGAGCATCCAAATCTCATATTCCTCTAAAAATACATTTCACATGACCAGTATATTTTTATATTGGAGAATTTGTTGAGATTGTGATTTTAGTTTTTAGGGTTTGCATATGATGTTTTTGTATCTAGTTTCACGATTTATTCAAGGATTTATGATTGCGGTTTTAGATGAAGTAAAATTTTTTTATGTGAAAAAAAATTTATAAATAATTTTAGTTGGTTGTTGTTTTGTTTTTTCTGTTGAAAGATTGTATCTTTTGAAAAAAACAAAGTAGAAAAAGACAAGATGTTAGGGGTTTGTTGTTTATTTTTTCTTTTTTTTTGGTGAAAATGTTGTATCTTTTGGAAAGAAAAAGTATAATTAAGGTTTTGAATATGATTGTATGCTTAAAGATTTTGAAATTTTAAATGAATAAGAAATAAATTATTTTGAAGTTAATAAGAGTACGACACAAGAATGTATGTTTACAATAAAATTAAACTGGAAGTTCAATAGAGTATAACAATACTCTATATATTATATTTTATATATTTTTAAATATAACCAATAAATCAAATTAGAACACGTAATGTTAGTGTTTCTATGTTGTAATTATGTTGCATTTGTATTATACATGTACTTTTAACTAATTAAAGACATTATTTTATACAAAACATTCAATATAAAGCATTCAACAAATCAATTTATAATAATACTTGTAGAAAACATAACAATTACATGAAATATATAAATTATGTCATTTGGTTGTAGTGTTAATGGTTTTAGGTTGTAACTATATTGTATTTGTATTGTATAAGTCATAATTCTTATACAAAACCTTTAATGTATTAAGCATTCAACAAATCATTTTATAATACTACTCGTAAAAAAAATAATTACACAAAATTATATTTATTTGTCATTTAGCTATACTATAATGTATTTTAATATTAATGTTTCTATGTTGTTATTATATTACATTTGTATTTTACTTGTACATTCTATAGACATGATTTTTATACAAAACCTATAATATATAAGCATTCAATGTATCAATTTATAATAATACTCATAAAAAATATGAAACAATTACCTAAAAACATATTTATATACACATATTTAATGTTTTATTATCTAACTATGTTATACAGTATCATAATATTAATATTTCTATATTGTAATTATATTGCATTTCCATTGTATTTGTACTTTCTAACTGAAGTCGTGATTTTTATAAAAAACCTTCATATATTAAGCATTCAACATATCAAATCATGTACAAAAAAAATAACAATTACACAAATTCATAACAAACAAGGATGACTTTTCATGGTCACGAACTTTCCCTTTGCCTTGTTTGCTTTCTTCTTCTTCTTCAGATAAAAATATTCATTTTTATTGTTATAATACTGTGTTTAAGATCATGATTAAATCCTTCGAAGTGGACCCCAAAACCGAGGAGCCATGAGATAATGATGCAAAAGAGTACTTTCCCTGATTTCTTCTTCTTCTTCTTCTTCTTCTTCTTCTTCTTCTTCTTCTTCTTCTTCTTCTTCTTCTTCTTCTTCTGTGGTTTTTGAGTAAGATTGGAGAAGTGATTGGTTAAGCCTTGGTTGGTTGGTTGAAGGCAGGCAGGCAGAACAGATCATCATCAATGGTGGTTGCGGATCCAATTCTGGAGTCTTCTTCCATAATCCACAATATCGGTTTCGTTGGGAATGGGATGTCATGGCTCCTCGCTTTTGGGGTCGACTTCGAAGATGTTCGTTAACAGCAGGGGTCATCCCGAGAAATCTTACACGCGCAGACGAAGCAGCTCTGTGACACGCAGAACTGGTTGCTAGATTTTCAAGATGCATTTGCGATGTAGAAGACCCTGAGGGATTTGGGAGAGGGCTGGTAAGAATCATTCTTTCTTTCGATACGCAGTCGGTATAAGATTAAGAGAATGAAGAGAGGTTTCATGAGATGAGGAAAAGGAAACCAATTCCATCCAGAAATGTCATGCAGCAACATCGATGACGGTGTCACAGTGCCGGGCTCTGTTCACACCACGCTACTCATGTGGATATTCCTACTGTATTCGGGAGAGGCGAGACAAGGATGCAATAATTTTCTATGTTGCTGCGAACACAGACACAGGTGGATACCATGGGGTGAGAGTAGTAATGGCGTTGCAAATCATTCTAGCATTGTCGGAATGACGGAGTGTAGGAAAAACGACTCTCGCTCAAATTGTCTACAATGACCATGTAGTAAAGAGTTGCTTTTTGAAATTCAAGCGTGGGTGCCGTCAACCACGATTTTGACCATTCAGGTTCTGAGAGAGATGATGATGTTGTCTGATCTCTCGTGCCCGTCCATCTCAGAACCAGTTGTGCGAGGATTTTTCTAAGCTTTGTGAGGGGAAAAGGGTCACACTTTGTTCTGGATGGTGTCCATGCTATCAACAATATTAATAGAGACTGGAAGAAGCTTCTCTATCTCCTGAACACAGGAACAGAAGAAGTAGTGTTTTGATTTACCAGCCAAAGCAATATCTGTGGTGCTATAGAGATGGGAATGGGAATGGGAATGGGAATCGAACACAGTACTATTTCTCACACCTTGGAGTTGGACCCCTTAAACGACGACTCATCATGGGATTTGTTCCAACAAAGTGCATTTCCACTTGGGAAATGCCCTCTAGAGCTTGAAAGTTTCGCAAGGGAAATCGTGGGCAAGTGCAAGGGTTTGCCTTTTGCATTAAAGGCAATGGGAAGCGTTTTCATGAACAATCAGCTGAAGAAGGTGGCAAATATCCTCACCCAACTTGGCTTATGTGAAGTGGAGAGGGTGTGCAAGATCATTCGAGATTAAGCCCTAACATCTTGCCTATGCTGAAAGTATGAGGTTACAATGCCTACCTTCCTGTATAAAGCCCCTCTTTTCTTATTTTTCCTTATTTCCTAAGGGGTACTTAATCAATAAGAAAGAATTAGCACAATTTTGGATGGCCGAAAATTTAATCCAATCCCAAGCTGGACAACAACAAGAGACCATGGAGGAGACTGCAAGCCAACATTTCGATCATTTGTTAACGAGGTCCTTCTTTCACAAGAGGATTAGTACCGACGACGGCAAAGACGACGGCGACAATTACATGATGCATGACCTGTACCATGAGTTGGCACGATCAATTTCTACTCCATATTGTTGCCAAGTGGAAGGTAAAGAGATGCACCAACAATATTATTTCTCTGACAAAACTCGTCATATATCAGTTACCTGTAAAGACAATGACGTCGATGTGGAAAAGATTGTTTTGGAGATTATTGAAAAATGTAAGAAGGTACGCACGCTCCTTTTCCCTTTCCCCTATCATGATAATTTGAGGAAAGTAAAGTTTGGACAATTGCTTGATCAACTGTTCAACAGCATAGAGGCATATATGCGGGTGTTGGATCACAGGCTCAAGCACAATCCTGGAACTACAAAAATCTGTCAAAGGCTGAAACTACTGCGCTACCTTGAAAATCTCTCCAACACTGATATAAAAACTCTTCCCACTCCATTTGCAAACTCTTCTATCTACCCAAACCCTGAAACTGTTGGAGTGATCCACTCTTTTCTGGAATTGCCCCGAAAATCTGGCGAATCTAATAAACTTACGACATCTTGAGCTCGATGAAGCCTTGTGGTTCAATTCCGATTTCAAGTTACCACCAAGAATTGGGAGCTTAACCAATTTGCAAACCTTAAGTAGGTTCCCAATCAGACGTGATCAGGTCGGACATGGGATTGCAGAACTCAAGGGCATGTCGTACCTAACGGGATCGTTGCTTATTTCAAACCTTGAGAATGCAGTGAATGCGAAGGAGGCAAAGTTGGATATGAAAGAAATGCTTGACAAACTGGTGTTGGAATGGAGCTCCAATAATATTGGAGATGATGCAGTAAAAGTACTTGAAGACCTAATGCCTCACTCAGACCTTAAAGAGCTCCAAATACTTCACTTCGGGGGTACCAAATTTCCACATTGGATGACAGATCATGGGCAGCTGATCCAACTCCAAAATCTGGTAACAGTTTCCTTGGAATATTGCACAAGATGCACAACCCTCTCACTGGGTGGGCTACTCCACCTTAAAAAGCTCTATATTAAAGAGATGAATGAATTGAAAGAATTAATATATGATCAGGAATCAGAGAATCACGTCATTTCCTTAGCTTTGTTAGAGATCGAGTAACTACTGAGCTGAAGATATTTGCCCGTCAGCTTTCCTAATCTTGAACATCTGAAGATCGAAGGTTCGCGACTCCTCAAGGCCCTCACCAACGCCAGTCCTGAAAGTTCTTGTATTGGTTGATAATCTTGTTCTGGAAGATCTGAATGAAGAACATGATTATTTCTCTAGTCGTTTGGAATTGAAGATTAGTGGTTGCCCAAAGGTCAAGGCGTTACCACACTTATTCACCTCAAAGAAGGTGCAACTTGGTGGGTGTAATTTACTACTAGCTCTACCATCCCTAGATTTCCCCCAACTTGAGGACTTGGTCCTAGATGAATGCAGCGATAAAATACTGGTAATGGGGACAATACCAGAGATCACTTCTCTAAAATCCTTGGTCATTTCAAACATCTCAACGGCAAGCACTTTTCCAAGATGGCCACGTCTTCCTGCTCTCAACGAGAAACTTGTACATCCGCAGCAAAGATCTGGTGGCTTTGTCGTACGAAACGCATCAACATTCAAAACTTCCCACCTCTCAAGCTCTTATCCATCAGCTGCCCCCCAACTTGTGGCATTGCCTGATGAAGGGCTCCCCACAACACTAGAATGTTTGACTCTCAGTTTCTGCCCCAATCTTCAGTCCCTTGGCCCCACTGATGTGTTGAAGAACACCTCCCTTAAGGATCTTTACATTGAGGATTGCCCAAAACTCCATTCATTACCAGAGGAGGGTGTTTCCATTGCCCTTCAACATTTGGTCATTAAAGGATGTCCCATACTAGAGGAACGATGTAGAGCACAAAGGTTGGGTGGCCAAAATCATGCACGTCCCTAACAGGTACATTGATTCCTCCCCAGTATCATCTTCGCTCCATCCCTCCAATCAAGTACTGCAAGGTCACTCCAAAGCATCTTCAAGTACTCCTCCTGGGCATCGTCTTACTATGCCGTCGCAGAAAGGTTAGTATACATTATGTCCAATATTCAGGAAAGATTCTGTTTTCCTCTTTTCGTTTGGGGTGATGATTACAACTATGGAAACGGAATAACTTAGTGCCAAAAAAGGGTTCTACCAATATTAATGGAAATTCTACCTAGTAAAGTAGCTTGTTCCATGGTAGAAAACTTTGCCTCTTAATTTTACAAAATCGTATTTCTATAGATATTACGCTAAAAAGTAACAATTTCAGATAAAGAAACTTTACCATAGATTATTATGGATCATAATTTCCTTTTTAGATATTGATTTGGATAGACAGTGAGGTTCTATGCATGATCTTTGTAGGAGATACTACTTCGAAGGTGGGAAAAATTGAACTATCAGTTGGAATCTGGGTAAGTAATTAACACCATAATTCTTACTTTCGGATCTTGAAATGAAACTAAAGTTCCATAATCTTTGCAGGAAGTACTTTGGACAATGGGACCCAGGCAATGGCTGTAAGCAACGAGTGAACACTCGAGCAGTAATATAATATTATTTTTTGGATATAAAGTAGATTTCTGTGGCCTTGGCCCAGGGTGTACCAGTTAACAGCCCGTCGACTGCGGAATATTGTGGATGTCGGGTAACGGGCACCACTAATGAATCGGGGGCGGAGTCTCATTTGTATGGGGGCTACTGTATCTGAGCACAATAAAAATAGTTCCTGATGACCACACGAGGTCCATATGCCCGAGTAAAATAATGGCCACTTAGGCCCTTGCATCAATACTCACAAAATAAATCGACAAATATCTTACATGGTTCGAGTTAACCACATTACTCTTAATACAACATATATTAAAATTATAGAGTTTTAATACATGTTATACATGATATCAGCGCAGTCGACTTTCTTGCGACTGCAGTGAGTGCAGGCCTTCCTGATCGCTCCACTTGTCGCAGGAAATGGTGATCATAAATGAGATGAGCAAAGTACGATTGAGAGATAATTTCCTATGGGTTACTCCTTTAAGTGCACATGTCATGGCAAACAATCACATTGACAATTTCACTTGAACCTACTCGAGATGTTTACGCTGACCAATCCGTGTCGAGTCCTCGGCGACTTCTGACATATGCCTAAGCGCAGAATGCGGTAAAATATCCGATTTTCAAAACAAAGGCTTTTGTTCTCGAAAACTCACTACGAAATTTTGGTAAATACATTTGGACTACCCTCGAGGCGAATTGTTGGATAATGCTCAAGGAAAGCAGTCATGGGTTACTTTCAGGATGTCTTTGTTAGACATTTCTCGAGGCAATTAACGGAAAATCTTAGACTAAATTCCTTTCACAAGCGTTTTAGTTTTGTTTTCTTTCGTGTCATGCACTCATCCCTAATATTGTAGGGTGCGTGCGTATGGAATCGTGATCTGTCAAACAAACTCATGCTAATATATTCACATGCATATATATTAACATAATTACTTCAACATAAATCATGTCATGCAAATTCGTAATCAATAACACCAAAATTAGCTCACATGGGCTAATTAGCAAACACAAGCAATTCATTTTGAATCACTTAACATCATAAAAATCACCTTTGAAAATCCATTCATATTCATGTAGAGCTGATGGAAACCCTCGGGTTCTTGTTCACGACCTGGGAGTAGGAATTTTAAGCTCGATTCAAAGCTTTGAGACTGAATTTAAGGATGAAACAAACCCTTGAAACATTATAACCATTTAATGGCTCTTAGTCGAAGATTAACACAAGTAGGGAAAGATCGTCTGCTCTTGGAGGTTATCGAAGCTGTGAGAATCGATGTCGGCGCGTAGCCTCCATTTGCGTAGAATGGCTTTCTTGCTCAAGGTCGAGGCGAATGGTCGCTGACGGGGAATCTAGAGATAAGGAGCACACTCTCTCTCTATAACTCAAATCTCACGCCCACTGCACCTCACTGCCATTTTTTCCAACCCCTCCACATTTTGGTCTTTTAATTTTGGAGAAGAAGATTATAGCTATTTTGTCTTATTCATTAAACTTTCCTATAATTCCCAATGTGTCCCTTTTATTGATTTTTTGATACTTGGCACAATCTCGGTCATCCATCTCATCCTCTCTACTCATTGCAACATGTCACCTTAGGTACATGTAGTAGGTGACTTTTGCTCACATCACGTATCTCATACGGCTAGTTTCACGGCACGAGCACCCCGATGCCTCAGCGTGAAATTCGGCGTAGCCGAGTCGACGAGTCGACATGTTAGCTAAATTTTGCAATACGATTCCAACGGTGAAATCCGTTTCATCATCCGAGATCTAGAAAAATTTCGGGTTTTAACCGAAATTACCGTTTTACCCTTTTTCAGAAAATTCGAATTTTCCCGGGTTTTACATTTCCTTCCAACAAGGAGATGTTAATACAATCAAATTAAAGTTAAGTATGATTGACTATAATTCTAGAAAGTGTTTCCAAAATATTTTAATATATATTTACAATTTTCAATAAAGTATACTAATGTACATTATGATTCAGAGCTTGTAAGACATCTCCTTATCTATATTTTAAACTCCAAATTGGCATTTTATCCATATTTAGAGATAATGGAGCTCATATTTTAGAGTCTCAACTCGAACAAGCAATCTCTATTTTCAAATTCAAATCCCTATTCATTCTTCAAACATTCATTTTTTTATAATTAGAATATTTTAATAATATGATATATGAAATACTTTTATTTTTATTTAAATATAAATATAAATTTATATTAAATAAATAAAACATAATAAATATAAATAGATTAAAAACATAAAAATGCTTTTAAACTAATAAATTATATTATAAAGCATAATATTACATTAAATAAAACAACATTAAAAGCTAAAATTATTTATTTTGAGAAAAAATTAGGAATTAATACTAAAAATGAATAATTAAAATCATTTACTATATTGTATATGAAAAATAATTCAAAATTAATATATAATAAATATTAAAAAATATTTCTTGAAAAATAAAAATAAATAAAAATATTGTGAAATAATTATTTTATTTTTTATTATTATTATAATAAAATAATGAAAAGAATAGTAGTATAATAATAAAATAATATGAAGTAGTATTTACTAAGAATATGGCTCTAACGCATATTTATATTTAAAGATATGAATAGAATCTCAAATATGGAGAAGCATTATTCACACCTCTATTTTAGAGTTAAAAATAGAAAACTATTGAAGTATTGTTTTTGCCCCCAAAATCTCTATACATAGAGATAGAGTTAAAAATAGAGCGCTATTAGAGATGCTCTAATCAGGAAGATTATTCTTATAGTTCATTAGAAGATGATTCAAGTTTATGGAACAACATTGGTGATTTCAAATAGATAACTATATTTTCTAGATGATAACTAATGAATTTTTAGCTTATATATGATGATTTAAAATATTCAAATACAACTTGATAGAAAAATAGAGAAATAAAATTAAACATAGGCGCAAACAATTTGCTTGTAATTCAACATTATGTATGGTAAAATTGTCCACTCTAGTAATGCAATTGGTATACTAATGGTTTAAATAAATAACAAATAAATTATATATGAGTGAAAACTTTGCCTCTTAATTTTTGAGAAATGCGTACTTCTAGCAGATAATGCTAATTTGAGGATAAAAAAAAAACTTTACAATAGATTATTATGGATCTTAGTTTCCTTTTAGATATTGATTTGGATAAACCGGTGAGGTTCCATGCATGATCTTTGCGGGGAGATACTACTTGGTGGGAACAATTGAACCACGATTTAGGAATGCATGGTAAGTAATAAATAAATAATTTTACTTCCGAGATCTTGGCGTAAAGTAAAGTTTCGCATAATCTTTGCGGGGAAAAGCTTGTATTGAGGGGCGCGGAACCATCAAACTTGGCAAAACTCGGTGAGTACTCTGACATTAATATAATCTTATTTTTTTGCATATAAAGTAGATTTCCTTAATTCCAACAAGGAGATGTTAGCACAAATCAAATTAAAGTTAAGTATGATTGACTATAATTCTAGAAAGATTTACAATTTTTCAATGATATGCTACAAGATACATTACGATTAAGAGCTTGTAAGACATTTTATTCAAATTGGTATTTTATCCGTATAAAGAGATGATGGGGCCTACAATTTATTATCTCAACTCAAACAAGCAGATTCTATTTTCAACTTCAAATCACTATTCATTATTCGAACATTCATTTTTTATAATTAGAATATTTTAATAATATGATATATGAAATACTTTTATTTTTATTTAAATAAAAATATTTATTTATATTAAATAAATAAAACTATAATAAATATAAATAGATTAAAAACATAAAAATTCTTTTTAAACTAATAAATTATATTATAAAGCATAATATTACATTAGAAATAAAACAACATTAAAAAGCTAAAAAATTATTTATTTTGAGAAAAATTATAAATTAATAAGTAAAAATGAATAGATTAAAATCATTTACTATATTGTATATGAAATATAATTAAAAATTAATAAATAATAAATATTAAAAATAAATATTTCTTGAAAAATAAAAATATGATAAAAATATTATTGAAATAATTATGTTAATATTATAATAATAAAATAATGAAATAATAGTAGTATAATAATAAAATAATATAGAATAGTATTTACTAAAATATGTGCTTCAACATCTCTGTATTTAAATATGTGAATGAGTGAATATTTAAATGTGGAGATATACTGTCCACATATCTATTTTAGAGATGAAAATAAAGAACTATTAAAATGTAGTTTTTGCCCCCAAAAGCTCTATATATATAAATAGAGTTAAAAATATATAGCATTATTAAAGTGTCTCTCACGAAAAATTATTCTTTTAGTTCATTAGAAGATGATTCAAGTTTATGGAACAACATTAGTGATTGCAAATAGATAACTATATTTTCTAGATGATAACTAATGAATTTTTAGCTTATATATGATAGTTAAAATATTCAAATACAACCCAATAGAAAAATAGAAATAAAAATTTAGACATGGCGCGAACAATTTATGTAATTCAACATTATGTATGAGTAAGTGTCCACTCTAGTGATACAATTGGTATACTATTTGGTTTTTAAATAAATAACAAATAAATTGCCTTATATGGTGAAAACTTTGCCTTTTAATTTTACAAAATCGTACTTCTATGAATATTACACGCTAATTTCGGATAAAAAAACTACCATAAAATTATTATGGATCTTAATTTCCTTTTCTAGATATTGATTTTACAGTTGGGCGATTGAGGGTTTACGTGCGATCTGCTGCGGGAGGTCTACTTCGGAGGTGGGAATAAATGAACCTTTTGAGATTGAATGCATAGTAGTAATCAACAACATAATTTTTACTTTTTCGGATCTTGACATGAGAAGTAAAGAGTTCCATAATCTTCACGGGAAAAACTTGACAATGGGATGCGAGGAACCATCAAACTTGTAAAAACTAGGTGAGTGCCTCGGCTTTAATATAATCTTATTTTTTTGGATATAAAGTAGATTTCCTTGATTCCAACGAGGAGATGTTAACCTGATCAAATTAAGAGTTAAGTATGATTGACTTATAATTCTAGAAAGATTACAATTTTCAATAAAGTATCACTTGGAATACATTATGATTAAGGCTTGTAAGACATTTTATCCAAATTGGTATTTTATCCGTATAAAGAGATGATGGGGCCTACCTTATATTGTCTCAACTCAAACAAGCAGTTTATTTTGACTTGAAGATAAGCTGTGCATTATTCGAGCATTCATTTTTTATAATTAGAATGTTTTAATAATATGATATGAAATACTTTTATTTTTATTTAAATAAAAATATTTATTTATATTAAAAGAAATAAAGACTATAATAAATATAAAATAGATTAAAAACATAAAAATTCTTTTAAACTAATAAATTATATTATAAAGCACTTAATATTACATTAGAAATAAAACAACATTAAAAGCTAAAAATTTATTTATTTTGAAAAAATTATAAATTAATAGTAAAATGAATAATTATGTCATTTACTATATTGTATATAATATAATTAAAAATTAATAAATAATAAATATTAAAAATAAATATTTCTTGAAAATAAAAATATGATAAAAATATTATTGAAATAGTATGTTATTATTATAATAATAAAATAATGAAGTATATTAGTATATATAATAATAAAATAATATAGAATAGTGTTTACTAAAGATAAAGGTGTATTTGAGAGCACGGGAGTCAGTTGATACATTTGTCGACCGCGAATGCTCGTGGATGTCGGGTGACCCAGACATTTCGAGATCGGGCGGAGTCTCCTTTGTGCGGGGGCTGCGAATCTGAACTGCATAGGCACATTTAAGCAGGTCAATATAATCCAATATATCAATACGACCATAGAGCATAAACAACACTCAATATACATATAGTATGAATCTGACTATATACGATAGTTATAAGAGTTAATATGTTTATACTCTTATACAATACATCTGATAAACTTAAATAGTTCGAATACGTGTATACATCAAAGCACAACCCGGCTTTCTTCTAATCCTCGGTCTGCAGGACGAGGCGTCCTACGCACGCTCCTGTACATGAGATATTGTCCCTGACGGGTGAGCTAATGCTTTCGATAGTAGAATAGCCACTAAGTGAAGTACA
This sequence comes from Tetrastigma voinierianum, assembly GCA_016808115.1. NCBI lineage: Eukaryota > Viridiplantae > Streptophyta > Magnoliopsida > Vitales > Vitaceae > Tetrastigma > Tetrastigma voinierianum. The sequence continues at coordinate 21,080 of JAEQBH010009049.1, read as the reverse complement.
CTCTCCACTATTAATGCGGTGTAATGTTCAAAATAAACATACATTCAAGCAAATGCATGATCCTACTTGAATGTCTACATGACCAACTCTGATTAAGTCCTCATAGGCTCTCTCACACTCCTTTAAGCCTCGTATGAAATTATTGTTTTTGTTAGTGGACAACCCTCAGAATGTATATATATCAATTGGGCGTCTCGAAACGATTGATATAATGTATTTGTTCAATGAATTTACCCTCAGATGAATATCAATTGGGCGCTCCGACGATTGAAGTATTTTTAATTTGGACTACCCTCAGAATAGTAATATTTTTAGACAGCCCTCCAGAACCATTTTCTCCTAGACTCATCTCATGCGCTCATCCACATAATCTTAGCGTGTTCAGTGCATATAGTTACTATGTATGCCAATTCAATCTGATCTAATCACACATGCAAATATATATACATGAATATACTTGCATAATTCAAATCCCACACAATCATGTTATGTAAATTATACATTTTATCACATCAAAATTAGCTCACTTGGGCTAATGATCAAAGCAGCGGCTTGATTTACTTGGTGCTCCAAACCAAAACACAGTAATTCGAAAATATATTTTAGAACACCGTTTCGGGAATAGTGAAACCCTTGGTTACTATTCCCGAAAAATCGCCAATCGTCGATTCACTTAGTGAACCTGTGTTTCACGGCCATTTTAAAGCCACCGATCCGATCAACACGAGGTTAACGCGGATGAAGAAATTAAATCGCAGCTTGATGTAAGAGGCGATCACGAGCACCGTTTTCTTTCAAAAATTTTTATCAATTCGGTCTCGAGTTTTTGGGGCCAGTCAAGCGCCCCCTCGCGGCCTCGATCCAACTCAAACATTAGTAAAACACTTAAAATGGGAGTAAAACTCAAGTAGGAGAAACCCTACCTCTCGAAGTTGTCAAAACTCACAAATCCGGTGTCCGTACGTAGCCACTCTCGCGTGGAGTTCTCCGCTGCTTGTCCGGGCGAAGCGGTCGGATCGCCGTATTTTTAGAGAAGGAAGATCTTCTCACACTAAACGCCATTTCCGTTTCTACTTTGCTCACTTTGCCCTCCACAGTTTTTTTGCTTTTCTCCCAGTTTTCTCTTTTGGTCTTTGATTTATGAAGAAGAACAACGCAGCTTTTGTCCTTTGGTAACAAACAAATACCAAATCACCATTATGCCCTTTCATTTCCCGATTTTGACATTCGGCACTATCTCGGCCCGTCAATTTTCATACGTTTCTCTCATACCACTTTCATGGAACATGACCATGTGCCTTATGTGACTTTAAATGCCATCAAATACTTCGTTCTGGCTTTTAGAACCGCAATGCCTCGAAAAGCGTGTGGCTTCGACTATCTCGAAATTTTATGAGAGTTTTCTACGTGCACCACCTAGATTTGAGGCGATTCCAACGGTGCAATTAGTTTAGTCATCAGGATCTAGAGAATAAATTTCAGTTTTTAACCGGTAAAATTTTATGTCGAAATTACGATTTTGCCATTTTCCGGTGTTCGGGTCTTACATTCTCCTCCTTTAAAGGAATTTCGTCCACGAGTGGGACAATTACAATCACTCACATGCGTATACAGCGTGCACTTTACCATGCCATGTAAGCAGTCATTTAAATTTTAAGCGACTAAACTACGTTCCTTACGTCCTAAGCGAAGGGATGGGTGGTCGCATCGTGTCTCGGCTCCCCCACGTGGACTCCTCCACTCCATGAGTGTCTACTCCATAGTACCAACACTAGTCTCACGGTTTTGCATGCATAGGAGCCTGATCATTATCAACGATGCACGGTGATCTCCTCGAGAAGGTCCATCGGGTGTCCCGACCTCGATGCAGCCCCCGATCCATACGTAGGCTGGATCTGGAGTATACTTTCGGAGCATGGAGACGTGAAACACCTCGTGGACACCTAACATGCTGGGCGGTAACGCTAACGATGCATAGCGATTTGCCTGTCTCTGAGTATCTCGAAGGTCGATGAACCTCGGCGATAGCTTCCGCTTGCCGACGTGACCACTTCCCTCTTAGGCATCACCTTGAGAAGGCGTGATCCACCCAACCTCGAACTCTAAGGGTCGGCGTCGCATCCGCGTAAGCTCTTATGCCGGCTACGGCCCGGTGAGAGGCGGTGTCGTATCAAGCTCACCTTCTCGGAGGTGTCTCTAATCAGATCGGGACCCGTGATGGAGCTCTCTCCCACCTCGGAGTCGGCCTTAGTAGTGACTGCGGCCTCCTTCTGATTACCTCATACGGTGCCGTCACATTATACTCGCTTGATCTTGTTGTTGTGAGCGAATTCCACTAAGGAGCAAATGCTCCTCCAGTACTGCCCTTATGATCCCGGGGGCAGCATGCTCGTAGCATGTCCTCTAATACCTATATAGTCCTCTCAGACTGACCATTTGTCTGAGGGTGGAGCGTACTGTAGTACGGTCGTGTGCGTAGCCTTTTTAAGGCTCTTCCCGAGAAGTCTTGGCGAAAAATGAAACCTCTCGGGTCCTGTCAAACACATTATGGATCTTGGTACTCATGCCCGGCGACTATCTCTCGAATGTACAACCGACGGAGAGGAATCTCTCAAGGCGAAGGTCATCACACGGCTGAAAATGTGCCGACTTAGTGGTAGGTCAGCATCGCCCCTGCGTCATGCCTGGCTGCGTCAGTGTGATGGGTCTAGAGTCATCGTGACGTGCTCCCACTTCCACTCGGCCACCTCGATGCTGAAGTAGCCTGCGGCAGTGCTCGGCCTTAACCTACTGACATGTGAGGCATCGTCGAACAAGTCCCCACATGTCTCTTAAATCCCGCTCGATAGTGTATTGGCTGGCGAAGATCTGGTACATCTTACCATTGCCACTGGATGGAAAATCGAGTAGTAGAGCTCTAAGAATCTTCTCTCAGTCGGTCGTGAGGGCCCGCTACCGTCCCTATATCGAAGACTACCATCTATGTGAGCAGTGCAGCCCTCGTCACGTACCCCGGCGTACTCGGTCCACTGATGGACCTTATCTGCGTCACGCCTTTGGGACTCGATCACTCACTCAACTGAGAGCGGTGTAGCCACTCGCTCCCCGAGGTACCACGAGTCTTCTGTTTGTGCGTAGCCCCAGCCCATCCCCGCAGTCTGAGCATCAGCCAGCTCAGGAAGGTATGCTTGGCGGCCCGGCTCACCCGCGTGACGCCAGGCGAGTGCATCGATACCACATTTGCCTTACCACCGGGATGTTAGTAAAGTGAAGTCATAAACTCCTCTAGGAACTCCATCCATCTGCGTTGCCTCATATTGAGGTCATTCCCGTGAAATATACTTCGGGACTTTTTATGGTGGGATACCCTGAAACTCCTCTCGTATAAGTAGTGACCTTGAATCTTCAAAAGTAATTGGAGCCGCCAACTCCATGTACCGTGTGTAGGGTGTTACGCTCGTGATTCTTGTTGATGAGGAACCATAGCTACTACCCTCGGATGCATCAAAACACATCCCAATCCAGGCCCTCAGGGCATCCACGATATAGTGTGTACCCCTTGTCCCACAGTCGGGGACTATCAAGATGGGAGGCGAAGTAAGTCTCTCTTCATGCAGATCTGCTCTCGCATGTCGGTCATCCCACTCAAACTGACCTCCTTAAGGTCAACCTAATCCACCGTCTTTCTTATCTGGAGAAATCTCGTGAATCTCTGTAATACCCGACCAATCCGAAACTACGTATCTCGGCCCGACTTCGGCTGCAACTAATCAACGCCTTGACCTTCTCTAGGTCGTGGCCTCGATGCGACACCACGTGTCCCGAGAAATCTCACCTCGATGGCGAAGCTACGCTGCGGAGCTTGGCGCCTAGTGATGGTCTCTCGACAGCGTAAGAAGAACGATCCTTAGGTGATACTCATGCTCCGCCTTGTTGGGGAGTAGATCGAGATGTCATCCGCGAAGACTACGACAAAGCGTCGAAGCTGGGATTGAAGAGTCTATCTTTGCATGTGGATCATTGAATATCTTCTTGGCGCGTTACGTAAATCAAAGAGCATCTTATCGTAGCTGAAGTGCCATAGCAGTCTCTTGTTGTCTTGGGTTGTCTGTCTCTCCCTGACCCTCTCATTGATAGTGGCAGTGCGAGGTCTATCTTGGAGTAGACTCGCTTCTCTCGGTGATCAAGCCAGATCCCATCAATCCTCGGTAGTGGGTGGAGTTCTTGATCGTATTGGTTCTATTTGTCGGAAATCGTGCACGGTCGAAGGGTCTTGTCCTTAACTGTATGGAAATGAAGCCAGGACGCCCCATGTTGAAGTGCTTGGTCTAATGAACCCATATCCAATAGCTCATGTGGACTGCAGGTTCCTGTGAGCTCAGCGTGCCATCATCTTAGTCATAGAGATGGGTGAAGTACCCGGTGTAAACTTCGATCTGAGTCCACGTCACATGTGGAGGTGGTGGGAGTGACTCATCTAAGAAGAAACGTCACATGCTCGCAAACCACTCGAGGTAGGAGTCTAAGTGGGGTCTCACCTGGATCCTCTGGGGTGGAGCTCGCTAGCCGACATGTTGTCCACGACACTGGACTCGTGATGCGTTTGGGGCGAAATGTCTGTTTGTCCTGATACCAGATGCGGGTGATCCCTGTGTGAGGCGTGGAAACCCTCCTACACTCCTGATCGATAACGACCCTATAGGTTGTCAACGATCCATCCCGAGATGTGTGACTCGACATGTCCATGATCCTCGGGTCCAGCGTGGTGGAGTCCAGGATCTCAGGCTCATGACCTCGATATCTTGTCCATATTCTCTGGCACAATCCTAGGGAGGGACTCACATACAAAGGCTCCTCTGAGGTCGACCTCTAGTAACTCAATCCACAGTGATGCGGCCCGATGAATGAATGCAAAGCACCGAGGGAATCAAATAACCTCCTAGCCCGTAGGCGAGAGGATAGCAAAACGTGCCACTGAATAGCTGGTGTCTGGCCGGCTCGGCTTGCGGTGTGGTGCGTGGAACCACGCCTGGACCCCCGATGTCCACTGCATGTGGGCCTCGTCCTGCCCACCTCTACCCATACTGCGGCCTCTCGGGCTTTGTGAAATGTGGGGTGCAGGTAGCACCACGAAGCCCAGGCGGCCCACGTGGCTGCCGTCTTGTGGAGAATGTCTTGTATCCTCTCATCTGCCTCTTGGCCCGGGGCGCGATGTCGAACCACGGGATCCCATCTGCAGGGCGATCTTGTCTCGTATATACAGGGTGTGACAGTGGTAGCACACCATCTTGTCCCTTTGTGGCAGCTCTCATAATCTGCACGGCCAGAGCAACTCTGCGTGCATCTTGCTGGCCGTGACTCTCATACATCCTTAGCCGGATGGCCATGACTACGAGATCCTCGCTGGTAGAGGCTCTTTGCCTCTTCCAGTTTGGAGGAAGTAATTTGTCCTTCCTCTTACCACTAACACTCGCATCTAGGCGTTCGCGCATCCTACATCTCTCTCTATGGTCAGGGCTGTCCCAACCATGGAATCCATATCCCGTAGGCGAAGTCCTACAATCCTGGCCCGAATGGACAACTTCAGTCCATTCTCGAATCTCCTCACCTTGGCCAGATCGGTGGCCACGTAATCATCAGCAAATCGGAGCCCCAACTGCGTGATCTAGCCACATAGTCCATGCCAGTCCCATCACCCCACAGCGGTTGTAGGAACTCCTAAGCGCCCATGCCTCGCAGTCTCTGGAAAGTACTTACCCATGAACAGCTCTTGAAACTCTGCCCATGTCATAACCTCCCCAAGTCTACAGAGTCTAACCCGTCTCACCATGCACCGGGCCTCGCCCTCTAGTGGAATACGGCTAACACCCCGATCTGGTAGTATCGGGGTGATCTCATGCCTCACGTCGTTCTCGATGCGTAAACCAGTAGTACGCCACCATCGGGTCTCCTCCCCCTGTGAATGTCGGAGGATGATGTGCCCTAAACCTCTGGAACTTACTAGGACCTTCACATTCAAAATTCACTGGCTTTCATTACGTCTTGACCGGCTGCGAGCACACCCTCTGACCTCGTAGGCATCTTGTCGAATATGGGGCGGCGGTCGAGAATGTCGATTGTGCGGCCAGTGCCCAGTGGACGTCCTCTGCGCCCTCATCTCTACCCAGCCATCTACAGTCGTGGAATATTAAATTTCAATGCGGTATCTTTAAAAGGCTCGAGCACGACCGAGACACTATTCATACATAGAAAAAAAATTTCACATACCACGTAATTGCATTTATAGTAATTCTGATATAAATATTTCATATATTAAATCATACGCGAAAATTTTACCTATGAGCGGTGTTCATGAGCAGTGTCCATGACGGTGTTCATGAGCATTGTCCATGAAACGGTGTTCATGAGCGATGTCCATGAGCGATGTTGAATAGTGACTAAGCGATTGCAGCATCACAAAGCGTGGCGTATTGCGGTCGCGCACCGAGCCCGGTCGCCCAGCGCTGCTTTACCGCGTCGCGGTCACCGCTGGTCGTGGCGGCGCTCCCTGCTGCAACCGGCCCGGTACGCGGCGCGGCTTCACCGCCGCGTGCGTAGGTGGCGCCGCGTCTTCAGGCGTCTGCTTGTTACGCGACACACCCGAGCGACGCCCCGGGCAATCGCGACATCTTCCGGTCGCGCGACCTCACGAAGCTAACCGTATATTGACATCAAATTGGTATTACGGCGACGCCACTCGAACGATCAGTCGCGACCTCGGTGGGAGTGTGACCGCGCTCTACGCCCACCGCCCGTGCCCGTAGCCGGCGACATCGACCCTAGCTGAACCAGCTTTGCACCGTAGCCGGCGACCTCGCCGGTGATGTTGCGACCATCGAAGCTCTTCCAGCCAGCGCCACCCATGCAGCCGCGCGACCTCAAGATGATGATAGCCAGCGACATCGAAGAACTGCTCGGCCCGTTGCCACTTTCGTAGCCGCGTACCGAGATGATGTGCGACGCCAGCTGCGCCGGCCCCATGTCTGTGCGTCGCGCGCCAAGCGGTGTCGCGACCTCGCCTGTCGGCGGTGGCGCGGTTGCGGTCGTGGGCGCGCAACTGTGCCAGCGCCTTTGCTGCGCCGCCTTGATCGCGCCCGCACTACCCCTTTGTTTGTCACGACCCCGAATCTAGGTCGCGACCCGACAGCGGAATTTGGCGGTAGCCATTTAAATGCATATGGCGATTTTTTTTTTTTCATTTAATTACGGGAAAATGGTCAAAAATTTCCAAGGCTTCTTTTCACAACACTAACCCTAGTGTTGACCTCAATTTTATTAAATTTGATTTCATTATCAATAAGCCAAATAAATTTCTAAGAGTATTATTTTTTTTTCCTTCAATTCACACACTTTGTAAAACCCCGAGAAATTTGTTTTCCTAACACCTATGTGCTATTTGCTAAACAGCAAACACGCACATCCTCCCACGGACAACATGGCATACACACCATCCTACGATAATTCATCAAATCACCTGAACACATCGACACCGCGTGCCTTTGTGGTGTCCCCAGTTTGTCCCGTGATTTTCTAGGTAATCTCATACCTACCATAACATCGAACCACTAGTGGTGATGATGCTTACAACTATGGCCTAAGCCCCGAATCCCCTCAAGCCTAAATGGCCGTGTACTGTCTCGATATCAAGGTGACGACGCCTCGAGGCACGGGGTCGTTGACTGCAGTCGACCGCGGAGATACTCGTGGGTGTCAGGGTGACCGACATTTTTCATGATGACGAGGGTTTTCCTTTGTACGGGGAGCTCTGCAATCTGAGGAACACACATCGGCAGTGGCAGTCATATAATCCAATATATCCAATACGACCATGGGCATAAACAACACTTTCGATATACATTACGACTATTAATCAACTATATACCCAATAGTTACAAGAGTTAATATGTTTATACTCTTATACAATACATACATTAAACTTAAATAGTTTGAATACATGTATACATCAAAGCCACAACCCGGCTTTCTTCTAATCCTCGGTCTCTAGGACAAGCTGTCCCCTCGCACGCTCCCTGTACCTATAAGATATTATCCCTCGACAGGGTGAGCTAATGCTCAGTAGTAGAATCGCCCTAAGTGGGATACTCTTCACTAAGTGGAGTACGGTATTTGAAATAAACATACATTCAAGCAAATGCTGATCCCACTTGAATGTCTACATGACCAACTCCAGATTCCAGTCCTCACCGACTCTCTCAACAGCCCTAAGCCTCGTATGAGAATTATTGTTTTGTTAGTGAATGACCCTCATTACTTATATATATATCAATTGGGCGTCTCAAGCCCGATTGATATAATACATTTGTTTATGGACTACCCTCCATTGAATATCAATTGGGCCGCTCCGGCGATTGATATTTTTAATTTGGACGCTACCATCCAGATAGTGTATTTTTAGACAACCCACTTCGAACCATTTTCTCTGAACTCATCTCATGCACTCACTCCATAATCCTAGGGTATTCGATGCATATGGAATGCATGTATACTTGATTCAAATGCAATTCTAATCACATGTAATATATATACATGAATATACTATATAATTGAATCACACAATAATATTATGTAATTATATTTTATCACATCCAAATTAAGCTCACTTGGGCTAATGATGGCTCTGAAGCAATTTACTTGAATTGCTCGACCATACGATAATTCAAATATATTTTAAACAACGATTTGGGAATAGATGGTAGAGCCTCGGTTACTGTTCACGAATCTCTGATCATCGATTCACTTTGTGAACGGGTTCAGACCATTTCGGCCTCAATCCAATCAACACGGGATTAACACTTGGATGAAGGAATTAAATCACCCAAAGCGGCATGGGGCGATCCGCGGGTACGCTCGATTTTTTCTTTCAAAAATTTTATCAATGGTCTTGGTTTTGGAATGATCAAAACGGCCCTCACGAGGCCTCATTCTGGCTCAAACATTAGTGAAACCTTACAAAATGGGAGTAAACTCGTGGGAGAAACCCTACCTCTCGGAGTTTATCAAGCTCACAAATCCGGTGTCCTGTTAGCCCTCTCCACAGCGTAAGTGTCTCCTTCTTGTCAGAAAGGCTATGAAGCCAGTCCCCGGATCACTTTAAGTATTTTAGAAGAAAAAGATCTTCTCACTAAGCTTATCATTTCTGTGTTTATATTTATCTTATCACAGTTTTACTTTCCGTTTTCTCTTTTGGTCTTTGATTTAATGAAGAAGGACACTGTAGCTTTTGTCCTTTAGTGACTTAAACAAATCTCAAAATGCCTATTATGTCTATTCCGTTTCCCGATTTTGACATTGACATATCTAGGCCTCCGTTTAATAGTTCTGCTAATCTCTTCGTGCTTCATGAGTACATGTATATCATGACTTTATCTTTATCGAATATCGTTTTCACCGGCACCCCGAACATGATACTCGCAAGCGTGTAAACTCGACTATCTCGGAATTTCATGGCGAATTTCGTGCTCATATGGAATTTTGAGACAATTCCAGCCGGTGCAATCCACAGTTTGTCGTCGATATCTAGAATAAATTCGGATTTTTGTACAGAAATTAGGTATCTAATCGAAATTACCGATTTTACCTTCCCTATAGATTAGATTTCTACTGGTCTTACAAAGGGCTTCAGCACATCTCTTTTATTTAAATTCATGTCAATAGTGAATCTTTAAATATGAGATATCTTCATTCATATCTCTATTTTAAAGATGAAAATAAAGGAGCTTATAAGTATATAGTTTTCCCCCAAAGCTACATAATATAGAGATAGAGTTAAAAATATATAAGCGTTATTGAGAGATGTCTAATAGAAAATTATTCTTTTAGTTCATTAGAGAATGAACTAAGTTTATGGAACAACATTAGTGATTGCAAATAGATAACTATATTTTTTCTAGATGATAACTATAATGAATTTTTAGCTTATATATGATAGTTAAAATATTCCAAATACAACTAATGAGAAATAAATAAAATTGAACATGAGGCACAAACAATTTATGTAATTAACATTATTTATAGTGTGTCCACTCTGATGATCACATTGGTATACTAAAGGTTTTAAATATATAAAATAAATTATATATGGTATGAAAACTTTGCCTCTTAATTTTACAAAATCGTATATGAATAGTGCCTAATTTCGGATAAAAAAACTTTACCATAGATTGTATGGATCTTAATTCCTTTTGGGTGTTGGTTGGATCAAACCAGGTGAGGTTCCTATGATCTTCTGCAAGAGATACTACTTCGGAGGTGGGGAACAATTGAACCACCCGAGGATTTAGAGATGTAGTAGTAATCCCAGCGGCATAATTTTTACTTTAGGATCTTGACATGAAAGTAAGTTCCATAATCTTTGCGGGAAAAACTTTTAAGCAATGAGACCTTGAACCATCCAAACTTGTAAAAACTAGTGAGTACTCGACATTAATATAATCTTATTTTTGGATATAAAGTAGATTTCCTTGATTCCAAGGAGATGTTAACACAATCAAATTAAAGTTAAAGTATGAATGTAATATGATTCTAAGAAAGATTTAATTTCAATAAAGTATACTAAAGATACATTAGGGTTAAGAACTTGGAAGACATTTTATCCAAAATTGGTATTTGGCATCCGTATAAGAATGATGGGGCCTACATTATATTGTCTCCAACTCGAAACAACGATTTATTTTAAGCTTGAATCATTTATTATTATTGGTATTCATTTTTATAATTAAGAATATTTTAATAATATGATATAGGTACTTTTATTTTTATTTAAATAAAATATTTATTATATTAAAATAAATAAAGCTATAATAAATATAGATAGATTAAAAACATAAAAAATTCTTTTTAAACTAATAGAATTATATTATAAAAACATAATATTACATTAAATGGCTCAACATTAAAAGCTAAAAAAATTATTTCTTTGAGAAAAGTATAAACTAATACTAAAAAATGAATAAATTAAAATGTTTGCTATATTGTATATGAAATATAATTAAGAGTAATAAATAATAATAAATATTAAAAATAAATATTTCTTGAAAAAAATAAAAATATGATAAAAAATATTATTGGAAATAATTATATTTATTATTATAATAATAAAATAATGAAATAATATTAGTATAATAATAAAATAATATAGAATAGTGTTTATAAAATATAGAACACAATATCTCATGTTTAAACAAATATATGAATAAGTGAATCTTTTAAGAAATATGATATACTATTCATATCTCCCCATTTTAGAGATGAAAATAAGAACTAATAAAAGTATGGTTTGCTTTAAAGCTTATGAGATTAGAGTTAAAAAATATAGCAGAAATTATTGAAGATGCTCTATTCAGAAAATTATTCTTTTAGTTAAATTAGAAAGATGATTCAAATTTATGGAACAACATTAGTGATTGCAAATAGATAACTATATTTTTCTGAATGATAACTAATATTAATTTTTAGCTTATATATGATGGTTAAAACATTTCTGTATATTAATAGAAAAATAGAGACATAAAAATTAGACATGAAAACAAACTCAATTTATGTAATTCAACATTAACTGTATGGTGCATTGTCCGCCTCTATTGATGTAAATTGGAGTATACTTCAATGGTTTTTAAAATAAATAACAAATAAATTATATATGGTAGAAAACTTTTTGCCTCTTAATTTTAAGGCGTACTTTTATGAATGTTACTGAACACCGGATAAACTTTCTGTAGATTGTGGATCTTAATTTTCCTTTTTAGATATTGATTTGGATGAACAATGAGGTTCATACTTAGTCTGGGAGATACCTACTTGGAGGTGGGGCAATTGAACCACAGTTTAGGAATGCTGGTACAAGTAATCAACGGCATAATTTTACTTTGGATCTTGACATGAAGCCAAGGTTCTATAATCTTTGTAGGAAAAACTTTTGTTGTGGGACTAGACCAATGAGCTTAGCTGGAGGTGAGTCTTTACGGCATTAATATAATCTTATTTTGGATACAAAATGGAATTTCACTTGTTCCAACTAGGGAGATGTGCTTCAATAAAATTAAGTTAAGTATGATTATTTATAATTTCTAGAAAATTTAATTTTCATCAGTATGCTAAGATGCATTATGATTAAGAGCTTGGAAGACATTTTATCAATTGGCATTTTATCCGTATAAGAGATGATGGGAGCCTGTTATATTGTCTCAAACTCCCGAACAGCGATTTAAATATTATTGAATCATTTTATTCATTATTCGAACATTCATTTTATAATTATAGAATCTTTAATAATATGATAACTTATATACATTTTTATTAAATAAAAATATTTATTTATATTAAAGAAATGAAACTATAATATTATAAACAGATTAAAAACATAAAATTCTTTTAAATAATAAATTAATATAAACATATTATTAAATATTTCAACACATTAAAAAAGCTAAAATTCTTGTACGAAAAATTTATAAATTAATACAAAATGAATAATTTAAGATCATTTTTACTATATTGTATATGATATAATTAAAAATTAATATGACATAAATATTAAAAATAAAATATTTCTTGAAAAATAAAAAATACTGATAAAGTGGCCTTAAATAATTTAATGTTCGTATTATAATAACCAAAATAATGAAATAATAGTAGTATAAAATAATAAAATAATATAGAGAATAGTGTTTAACCTGTAGAACTGTATATTTAAATAATATTGAATAGTAGAATCTTTAAAATATTGAGATATGCTATTCACATCTCTATTTTAAGGATGAAAATAAGACTATTAAAGTATAGTTTTTGCCCCCAGCTCTATATGTGTGAGATAGAGTTAAAATATATAGCATTATTGAAAGATATACAATACGAAGATTATTCTTTAGTTCATTAGAAGATGATTCAAGTTTATGGAACAACATTAGTGATTGCATGTAAAACCTGGGAAAATTAGAAATTTTCAAAAATGGAAAAATGATAATAATAATAATGAATTGCCATAATGGTTCAGGGAAGTATAAAAAAAAATTCTCTAGATCTCGGATGATGAAACGAACTACGTCGTTAAATTCGTATCGTGAAATCTAGTGACCAAGAAAAGTTTCGTCAAATTCTAAGACAAGCGGAATATTTTACGATTCTGGGTGATAAGTCATCGATGACTTGAGGGACCAAGATTTAAGAAATGCCGGAAGTGAAAAGTAGTTTGAGCTAAGTTCATTTAAAATAAAGTAAAATGAAATAAATAAATTGTTTCGAGATAGAAACAGAGACGGTGAAACAATACGAGTCTATTATATTCAAGTAATAATATAATAAAGTAATAATAATAATAAAAATAAAATAAAATAAAATAAAAAGATAAAAAGCGAAATCAAAAGTAATGGTGGAAGGAGGGCGTCTGAAACATTTATTTTTATTTTTATTCTCTTGTTTAACACTATTTCCAGTTTGTCGGATATAGATTTTCATCGGGTGAAGGCAAAGTTGATCACCTGAGAATATTATGTGACCTAAAATCTTGATTTAAATCAAATTCTGAAGTGTGGAATTTTCATGCTTGTGTTATTTTAACCCCACAAAGGTCATTTAATGGCTTGGGATTGACAAAGAGCCGTGAAATCTATTATTGGTCCTCAATTTTTGGTAGTGTGAATTTTAAGAATTTTTAGGGGCCCCATTTGAGACGGACCGGGTTGAATTTTAGGACTATTTTGGACAATCTTGTTGAATTTTCGAGTTGTGTTCCAGAACCTGATCCAAGACTAAAATTTCGGGGCTGTTTGCCCCAGTTGATTTGGGGACTAAGTTCGGGTTGGTTGATCTGAGGCCCGATGCCCGAGGTTTTATGGTGTATTTACCGATGTATCCCGATAATTCGGTGGCAGGCAAAAGTAGAGAGACAGAGGTGCCATGTTTATGTAGATTAGAGATTTTTGGACCATTTGTGTGTTATTTGTAAAGTCTGTCTTATGATGTTGTGTATATAAATTCATGTTGTATATTACGTTTGATGTATTGAGTGGATTGCATTGATGTAAGTATATGTAAATTATAATTGTCAAAAGCCAATTGTATTAATGTTTATACATGTAACATGAAGGAAAATGCATTGGCATTATGTATTTCATATGCACGGTCCCATCGTGTCGAGTCGGGTGTGGGTGCATGGTATTGTTATTCACTATTCTTGGTGAATGTGTGGTGAGCTCGGAAAAGGGACAATGTCCAAAATCGAGACTCATGGTTGTGAAAAACAATAATAATAATAATAAATCGTTTGTTTGGGTGAAACAGATGGCAGTCCTCCCCACAGGGTGAAAGGCTAATTTTATTGTTCAGACATGATCCGGTGATGAAAGTTGTGAAATTGTCGGAAGGCGTCTGAAACTGCGGTGAGACCAGAAGTCGCAGCGAATATTGCGGTTTGATAGGTCAAAATTGGAAGGTGGTCAGTAGTTTAGTCATTAGGTGAGGAAACACCAGTGCGGTTTTTTTTTTTTTCACGCCCAGCGTTCGCCGGAGTGTGAGGGTGGTGGGACTCGAGGTTGTGGGCATGAGGAGTCTCATCTCATTCATGACACGGAACATTTCATATATGGTGCATTTGCTACGAATATGGTTTGATGTTTTTATGTACGCCATTACATGTGCATTTAAGCGGGAAGTATGTAGTAGGAGAATTTTCTACTAGGCATTGCTCACTTGCATTGTGGGATTCACTAGTCTGAGGGGTGTGCGAGAGGCAACCTTTCAGACGAGGCGTGCTTATGAAAGATGACATATAGCCTTATGTATGTAAAAAGAATTGTAATTAAATTCTTTGGACTATTGTATAAATATTCGGGTATGTAATTATGATAAGAGGTGTTGATGGGACTCTATGGATTGTCATTAGCGTTAAATTTCATATTTTAAGCTAAATATGAATGAATGAGTCTGAAGCGAGAGTGCTGTTGAGATGTTTGTTACCACAGATGTTTATGTTATCTTGACAAGGCTGGAGCTAGTTTATTACTATGTTGCATAAGTGTTGAAATAAACTCTTATAGATACTGTGATACGAGGTTGTATCTTGGGTGAGAGCTCCCCAGGCAAGGAGACTTTGCAGATTTTTTTTGTGGAAATATGGATCCTAGATGAAATGGGACACAACCATGTGGTGATCGGGTAACGAAATCCAAATTCATAGGTTGGCGGGTTGTCACTTGGGACTCCGTAGTGAGGTGTCACGGTGAGTATCAGAGATAAAATTATCGATTACACATGGCGTGTGAGCATGGGCTAGATATGGAGTTGCGGTGTAGTTTTCTGGTTTTGATTACATAGGTAGCAGTGTCTGGCTTCATGGCATGCATCGAGCATGGGTATACAACTACCTGGGGCGAGGCCATGGGCAGGCGTAGCTATTATTGTGGTGAAATTGATACCGGCGTCACAACTTGGTATCGAAGTTTAGATACATGAATACCTAGGGTTCATGGACAGGTTTAGACAGCTGCATGCATGGTGTGTTTCATGTTGTGTTCGACCATGTGTTCCATGTTTGTGATTTAATAATTGTGTTATAATTTAGTGGAAGACATATACGGTACAGTGTATATGGAAATGTTAAATAGCGATGGTTATTCTGGCGGGAAAATTTTATGCATGACATAATGTATATAGGAAAACAAGTGGAATGCTAAGGTTAAAGGAAACTTATAACAACAAGGGGGTTGGAAAATGAATGAACGAAAGTGTTGAATTTTGTTGAAATAAATAGAAGGAGTGGTTGGCAAGTAGCACCACTTAGGTGATGAATAGGTCAGGTTCTTCATGGTTACATTCAAGTCTATTAATGTTGGCATGTGCATTACTGATTGGCCCAAGTAAAGTAATTAAAGTTTGTTGTCATTTAGCTTGTGTAGATGTGAGTGAGACGAGGGGCGTGAGGTCGTCACGAGGTGCAGTCATTTCCACACATTTTTACAATAGGCCTTTGTTGAGAATTTGTTGGGGTTGCTCCAACATTCCATTACAGTGTGATCTGTTGGTAGTGAGTCAGGTAACCTCAAGATTCAGTCACATCATCCTCAGTGTTTTACGGGGAGAGGGGGATCCGTGGTGGCGGATGTTGGTTGACGGTGAGAGAAGGTATTGGAGGCTGGATGTCCACCTCGTCGGCGAATCCAGTCTGGATTGCATTAGCTGAAGGGTGAGTCCCCGAGTGTGGTGGGGCCCGGGCTCTGACCTCCTAGGGATTCGAGCCTTTGACTTAGGCGGTTCCATGGGCTCTTTAGCCAGGCAAGTGTTTTCGGCCCGAGGCGGTTCCTCAGGCGGAGCGGGACAATGACGGTGATGGGTATGTGGCCGGATTCAGCTGAGTTGGCACGTTTGGTGATGACTATGTGGCCTGGCGAGACATGGCAAGTCGGGAGATTTGAGGGGAGCTGGTGAGATTGTCCATTGGGAAAGGTGTAGACCTCGCCTACGAGGATATGGACTCACATGTTGGAATGGCTTTGGCCATGAGAGAGATGGAGCGCACGGGCATTCGGGATGCGTGCGGGTGGGGAGAAGGAAGGAGGATCATCCTTCTTGAGGTTTGGGAAAGGAGCCAGAGGACACGGCCTGCCCGCGAGACACCCACTGGGATCGGGGTGTCTGGGATGTGGGACGACACGGTCCCGGTCATCGAGTGGGATAGAGTGTGAACTTTGTTTGTTATTCTCATCTGTCTGGCGAGAGGGACCGATGTCAGTCTTAGGGTGCTCGGGCGCCTTGGGGATTCCCTGCCGGATAAAATTTAGAGAAGGCCAGGTATGGGTGTAGTGGGCGAGACTGTGAACGAGGACCCGGTGTTTCTAGTTGTGAGTGCCCACGGTGACACCTGCAGTCAATCGGATATCTGGTCGTTCTCTCACAAGGTGTTGTTCGTTAGTGCAACATGTTCATGTATTGTTGCACATAATGTGAAAAGTTTGGAGTTTAAGGTTGAAACCTTGGAAAATCCGTTATATATGAATTCTCCTTGGGAACTAGAGTGAGTGTGGTAAGATATGTCGAGGAATGTGAGTCGAGGTCTTAGAGTTCTGCTCTTGTGGGCCACGAGGGTCATGGACATATCGGGTTTGAGGTCATCGCCTGGATGTGGGTGGGTTGACGGCCCATAGAGTCATCGTGATTGTGATCGTAGGTGGGTTACCGCACGCGGGGATGATGTGTGTGTTACGTTTCAGAGGAATGTGTTGCTGCCGGACCGTGCCGCGACCCGAGATGGAGTGGAGCCCAGGTTGATGGGTTGGTTAACCAAGCCTTGCTGGAGAGACCGAGGTGGGACCGAATTAAATCTACCTCGGGTAGTTTGCGAGAGTATGAGGATGTTTTTCCCGGATAGCTGCGGGATTACCCAACCGTGCGGGATAATGGACTTTATCACATTGGGGTTACCACTGGTACATTGCCCGTTTTCTACTGACTCTGCTGGATAGCGCAGGGTCAGATTCTTGAACTCGGTCGGTATGAAATTGTTGGACAGGGTTTTATAGACCGAGCACTTCACCTTGGAGCACTCCGGTTTCCTGCTATATTTGGCGGTTAAGAAAGAGCTGTGAAGACCAACTCGGTGCATTGATTAGTCGACAAATAACAGTGGTTACGATTAAGAATCTATCCCTTACCGAGGATTGATGACTTGCTTCGATCACCGAAAGGGGCGCGAGTCTACCCAAGTTACAAACCACGCACTCTGCTATCATCGGGCCTGAGAGTTAGAGACCTATTATCCCTAAGACAACATTTAGACGCTGTGATGGCATTTCAAGTTCACGCTGATGCTCGAGTCGACGAATGCGCAATAGCATTCATGGATCTCATGCATAGGGTATTTCAAATTTAGTTTAGATTAGTTTGTCAGAGTCTTTGTTGACATTCGATCTACTCCTTAACTGAGGAGGAGCAATGGTGGATCATTCCATGGCCTATTCTCCAGCACTCAAGGACCATCAAATAGGTGCCAAGTTCAGCAAGTGCGAAGCCTCGCTTTCATCGAGGTGAAATTCGGGACACACCGCGTTCGCCAGTGTGATGCAGACCTCGGTGAAGGTAGAGGTCAAAGCAGGAGTCGAGAGACCAAGTCGGGCCTTTTGAGATACGCAGCTGGGATTGGGTGGTATTACAAGAGATTTATCGAGGATTTCTCCGCTAGCAACACCTATGACTGGGGACGACCCGAAGGTGGGCCAAGTTCACAGGATGACTCGTGTGAGAAGGCATTCCAAGAGTTAAAAAGAGGCTTACTTCTCAACCCTATTCCGAAGGTCTAACAAGGACAAAGGTACACTTGTACCGTGATGCCTCAAAGGGACGACCTGAGATGTGTCTTGATGCGTACCCGAGAGGCTCAGGGTTTATGGTTCTAGATGCCAAAGAATCATGGTTAATTGTCTACACATGATCTGTAGTCAAGGCCATAGTCTTCATTTCCTTAAAAAGATTTCGTGCCAACATCCATGGTAGAGCGCCAGGTGCTGCACTACGCAAGAGTCCTGTATATCTTACACAAACAGACCTCGTCACGAGGCAACGAGACATGGATTGTTAGTATCGAGATTGGCGGATCACTTGCATCCAAGAAGGCAATGAAGGGTCGACAACAACTGGAGCCGCCGAGCACCGCCAGCGCAGCTCCTTAGAGGGCAAATGCTCGAGACCGCGGGACATTGAAGGCACGACAAAGCCGGATCGTGCCAGTGAGGTGCCAGTGGAGTCGCGCCACGCCATCCCACCAGGTGATCGAGTCAGCGTGTGGACAGCACTAAAAAGAGATCATTCCACTGGCGATCAGGCACCGGCCGTGTACGTGATTAAGGGTCGGGCTATCCACACTGTGTGGTAGTCTTCTGGGTGATAGTGGAACTGGTCAGGTTCCCCAACTAATCGACATCGAGAGAAGCAGGACCTAGGAGTTCCAACGCCTCGCTTTTGGTCAGGCATCCCGGCGGCACGAAATGTACCGAGATCTTCGGGCTTTCGCTTATTATCGAGCGAGATGAGATTTGCCCGATGGTGCCTCACGTGTCACCGTAAAGGGCCGAGCATTAGAAGCCCCAAGCAGTGTCTACCCAAATTGTGAGGTAAATGAGCTGAAGTGGAGGCTGCTTCACTTATAAATTTTTGCTGACCCACTACACTGACACAAGCACAGAGGCATGATGTCAGATGGTTATAATGATCATTCACTAAGTCAGGCACACCTTTCTAATCTGCAAGTATGTGGACCTTCATGAACTGGAGGAATTCTGGCCATATATATTCATGAGATCGTCTAACTGGCGGAGCGGTTCCTACTCTGATCGGTGGATCCCAGATTTATGGCACACTTTGGAATAGCTTCCCAAAAGGCCAATATGGTACAAATGCCTATATACCAAACATTTCATCCTTAGACAGATGGTCACGAGGACTACACAGACGGAGGACATGCCATGTTAAGGTCCCGGGACCATGGGGCATGAGGAGCACTACTCCCAGTGGAAATTCGCCATAACAACAAAGTATCGTGCAAGTATACATGGCACCCCATGAGGCTTTATATGGGAGGCCATGCCCATCCTGATTTGTCGACGAGGTGGAAAGAGTTCCATCAATAGTCTGAATCTGATTAGAGACACCTCGGGAGAAGGTGTGTCGACACAAAAGCCGCCTTCCTTACGACCAAAGCCGGCGAAGAGCTACGCCAACGCATCTACGCGACCTCTAGAGCCTGAGGTAGGTGATCACGCTCTCAAGGTGATGCCTCGTGAGAGAAGGTTAGATCTTAAGAAGCTTTAGGAAGCCAGCTCAAGGTATATTGGGCCTTTGAGGTACTTGAGAAGGTGAGCGCAATTGCATATCGGTTGGCGCTACCATCGAGTTTATCAGGTGTCCATAAGGTGTTCCACGTCTCCATGCTCCATAAATATACTCCAAATCCAGCTCATGTAGTGGATTGGGGAGAGATTATTGTTGACACTTATGGGACCTTCAAGGAGGGCAATTTCAAATGCGTATATTAATAGATAATCGATAAGGTTTTTGCGAAGCAAGACCGCGTGGTTAGTAAAGTGATATCAGGTAACACCGAGGAGCGGAGGAAGCAACATGGGAACACGAGGACACGATGCGGGCCATATATCCTTTCCTATTTGAGGACGAAGGTGCGTGGTCTAATATTTGGCATTAGAATATTACTACATAAGTACGTGTTCAGGTGTTAGTATGTGTGAATTTGACACAAAATTAAGTATGGAAGAATGTAAAACTCAGGAAAATGAAATTTTCAAAAAATGACAAAAATGATAATAATAATAATAAATCATTACAATGGTTCAAAGGGAAGTATAAAAAAATTCCTCTGATCTTGACGATGAAACTGGACCGCGCCAAGCAACTGGGTCTCATGAAATCTAGTGACCTTAAAAGTTTCACAAATTATGAGACAAGCAAAATATTTTACGATTCTAGGTGATAAGCCGGGCCGCTGATTCTTCCAGAATCCTAGATTTTTAATAAAATCTCGTAAGCTCCGAAAAATGGCTTGAGCTAAGTTGAAATAAAAATAACTAAATTGTTTCGGGGCAGAAACATACCCAAATGAAATAATATAGTCATGTATTCAGTGACAATATAATAAAATAATAATAATAATAATAAAATAAAAATAAAAATAAAAGATAAAAACGAATTCAAAAGGAATGGTCTGTATAGAGGTATAGAGAGGCGCAAGTGTGAGACATTTTATTTTTTATTTTTATTCTCTTGCTTCTTTCTCGATTTACGAAACTGATCGTAGGTTTTCATCGAGACTCGAAAGGTGCTGATCCACGCAATGGCGCTACGCAAGTAAGTACTCAAAATCTAAGTTTCACAAATTCCATGAGGTAGGGAATTTTCCTACTTGTGTTATTTTTAGTCTAAAGGCCATTTAATGGCTCGGGATTGGCTTAGAGGCCGAATGCAAGAATTTCAAATTCCTCAATTTTTCGATCAGAAAGAATTTTTAGAAATTTTTCGACTGC
>JAEQBH010009048.1:0-123793 GCA_016808115.1 Tetrastigma voinierianum | reverse complement strand
TTACTGTGGATGTTCTGGTGAGTATGTGTCCATGAATGGAAATTAAAATTGGAATTAGGGGATTGGGTTTTGTATTTCATCGAACTGGGCATCATGTTCTTTAATTGTTTTGTCTTTGTGTACTTAATTGTAGTGATTATTCAAGGGATAAATTTGGATTCTTGTTATTTTTGTTGGATTAGGTGGAAATTTGATTTTTATTATGGGCTGGAGTGTGGTTTGGTTTCCTTGATATGGGCCGTGTTTCCATCCTTAATTTAGGAAGATGTGAACAGCGTATGTATATCACTGTATCAGACCTACCAAATTAGTTCCAATTTCCAGTCTAGGTTGAGAGTATGAATATTAGGTAGGACGTTGGGTCTCTTTGACTATTTAAACATGTTCAAGGATTTGCACTTGGTGGGGGCCAGTTGAACATAATCTAAATCTTCACCACTCTTATGGATAGGGGATTGGTTGTTGTACAAGCTACAAAAATATAGTCACGATGTTTTTGTTGCGGTGAAATTACAATTTCTGTTCTTGGAACTGCTCCTGTTTCTACCTGGTACCTACTTCGGAGTAGTGTTAGATGTGAATTTCAGAAATGTGTTAAACAGTACTACATGCAAACTGTAGGTCTTTGTTTTCCCTAGGAAGGGAGAAACATAGTGATGTCTGAGGTAGGGTTGGAAGAAGTTTTTGCTGTTGTGGATCAAATTATTATTAGCTATATTATATGACCAGTTCAAGATGTATTAGCATGCATATTGGAGGCTTGAATCTGGTGGACAGAATTTTGCATTCCTTTTCTTTACCAATATTTCAAATGGCTGAATTCGCTCTTGAGGAGTTTTCCCCAAAGATAAGCCTTGAGGCTAAATGAGGAGTCACTCTCAACTTAAAGACACACACCAAAAGGATAAAAAAGAACTATAAATTCAAATGAAATAAAGTAGTAAGAAACCATAAAATAATTTCAATAATTTTGAATCTAGTTCCTGTTTCTCCCACAATCCAATTGATTCTCAAGGCTCTATTATATAGTCTTTTAAACTCTATCATCACTATCTATAGTAAGATCCTTATAGGAAATGTCAGTATATTTAATTGTTGAATTGTTCATCATCCTACTCATCTATGGTGATGTCCACTAATTTTTTTCCTTCTCCATCTATCAACTTCACTGGTCTTTTTCCCACATTTATTCATCAATAATAGGTTAATGATTATGAGCCCAACCATAAAATATGTACTCAAAACCCACAAGAACTGAAAACCTATCGAAACCATTCAACATTGAAACTACAATGTTTTAAAGAAGTATGGGATGGTTGGAGCTGGCTTTATAACAACTCATTATTTTTTTGGGATTTGTGAACGTTTTGCAGGAAATCTTGGCTGGCAACTGAGAAAGATTGCCACAGTGATGGATTCACGTGGATTGCGAGGTGTGAGATAGTCTTAAACGATGGGTTCTCCCATAATAGTAGTCTTTTGGAGTTGGTCTCTTCCATTGGGCTTGGAATTTGCCTATCATTGGTTTCAAAGCCAGTGATTGCAGTGGGAGGGATTTTGGGAAGACTTCTGAGCCTAAACATTTGATGACTCTTTAGCAATAACAACATAGTGAACTAAAATGGCGAAGCTGAACTAACAAGGGGTATGGAATAATACAATCCTATATCGATTTCACACAAGAGTGTGGAGTGGTACTTTAACTTGATGGGTTCTCCCACCTAATAGGCTAGTTTTTTGGGTTAGGCTTTTCCATTGGGCTTGGGCACCTATCACTTTACTAGGATGGATGGCCCACAATTGGAACTATGCTATTACTGGGGTGAGACTGCTCTGGTATTGACGATGCTAACATATCCAAAAAAGGCAAAGTCTAAATTGGGAGGCTTCTTTTATAATGTGGGAAGGGCTATTCTGATTATTTTTTGCTGTCGGTTCCTTATGCTGGGGAAATTCCTAGCTAACATTTTGCCTCTAATCCATTTTGGTCTCATCAAATATTTTGGTTTGCTATATATGAATAACTCATATGCTGTCAAAAAACCTATTGTACTTGGGTTGCACCTGAGATGACAAAGCATAATAATATATGTGGTACACATGCTATATACTGCATGTTCAATCATCGTTTCAACAAAATTAGAGTTGCAAATTTATTTCTTGTCAGATGTTCCTAGGGAACTTGAAGTGGTTAGAATCCCAATTCTTCTTGACTCTCACCTTAGGAACATCATCTTTTTTTTTTTTGTGTTTCTTTCTAACTTCTTTTTAATTTTTTTCCAATGAAATTGTAGGTCTCCCTTTTTTCATTAATATTGTAGAATCTGAGAGCTTGCTTATAGTCCATTTTTTTTCTTTCTTTTCCTGAATATTGAGGCTATGATTAGCATTCCTATCACTCTTCATACCTCTAATTATACTTAATACTTTGTGCAGTTCTTCATTTTGGGAAATTTATTTTGGTTACCCTTGTGTCATTGCAGTTTAGTTGATGGAATGAAGGGTTGATGCGGTGATTGAAGTTCTTTAGCAGGAATGATTCTTTCTGCTCTTTTAACTTCTGTTGGAATCAATCTTGGCCTTTGTTTTTTATTTTTCACTCTATATTCTATACTGAGGAAGCAGCCTGGTAATGTCAATGTTTATGCACCACGTTTGGTTGCTGAAGGAAAATCTCCACGTACAAATCACTTCAACTTGGATAGATTATTACCTTCTGCCAGTTGGGTGACAAGAGCATGGCATCCATCTGAAGAAGAACTCTTGTCAATATCCGGCTTGGATGCTGTGGTTTTTATGCGTATTTTCATCTTCAGGTAACTTTGGATAGTTTTTGATAACAATATCTACAAATGGCATTTGCAGTAGATTGCAATGTTCTTAGATCTCTTCAGTTCACCAATTGTAGACACATTTTTATGGATGATTCTTTTTGTGCCCTTAATAGCATGACCTTGTCTTTTAGCATATTTACATATGGTAAAATAGGAGCACAAGTTAAAATTTCAATCAAGGATGAAATATTAAAGAAAATCATGTTGATTTCATAACTATATGAACATATATAAGCAAAAAGGAAGAAAGAAAGAACTATATAAAATCAAGGTGTATGGAATAGCTTACATTCCACATCAAACAACGAAAAAAGATTTCCTTCCTTTTTTTTTTTTTTTCTAGATTGTTATCATTCTTATTTTAACCTGCTAAAAGGAGTTCATTCAGGTGACAAGTTAACAGCAGTGAGCATTCTGCTGTTAATTCAATGTCATCCAGTCCTGATGAGCCTTCTTTACATGATATGATTGTCAAAATTGAGTTGTTTAGATTTTTTATTTTTTATTTAAATTCTGCTACATATTCTTTTAATAGAAGTTTAGTATTGCAAATAGGAAATAGTTCAGATTTTTAAAGTTGATATGCATTGTGTGGGCTTGGAATAGATTGTGATCAACTTTACCTCAGGAGATACCTTCAGGAAAAGGAGTGGGAGGAGAAAAGCAGGGCAGAAGGGTTGGGGGTGGGGTTGTGTGGGTTTGGGATTGTGGTGGGCTTGTGGAATGGGAAGTGATGGTTCCAGGGGTTTTGACACTCTGCTAGTGCTTCCTTATTACTTGTTGGTATGTTTTTTTTTTTTCGAACTCAGTGAACTGGCACCAGATTTAGTAAGATTTGTGTTGTATTAGGTGTAACTTCAACCAAAATGATAATAAAAAGGGAAAAAGCTTTTATTCTTTCTTTGTTGATCTGCTTCCTTTTTATTTTCATTCATTTCTTCTTTCCCATTTCTATTCTTATGTTTCCAGGATCTTACTATGTTTTATTTCCAAGTTATCTCCTAAAAAATTGGCATACACCTCTTTTTACTCCATCCAACAGACCAACACCTCTTTCTATGCCCCCCCAGTTAGATGATTCATCAGTCATTTATTTGGCGTTTGACTTATAATTTGTCATCTTTGTTTTTAATGTACTGTCATATAAATTATTTCTAAAATGCAGTTTGAGGTATTTGCTGCTGGAATTATTGGGGTCTTCATTCTTCTTCAATTAATTATTTGGGAATCAATAGTATTGATTTTCTGACTTGCCGAACAAATCTTTGAACTCGTTTAGTATTTCAAATGACAATGGCTCAAACCGGGTAATTACTTATTGGCCATATGATCAGAATTCATCTCGTCATGTACAGGTAAAAAATTCTAGGGGCTAGTGAATGTGAGTTAATAACAAATGATGTTGGAACAACAATACTTGCTCTTCATGCTGTCATTTCTGATACTTGTTACTTACATTTGAGGCACTATTAAGTGGTTTTGTTCATGTATGCTAGCATATGTATTTTCATCAACTAATTGATACCTTTTCTATGTGGTTTGACATGCCTTTTTTTTTTTGTCCTCCTTCTGACTCTTACACTTGCTAACATTTCTAACTTTATGGAAGGGTGAAAGTTACAGACCTTAAAAAGTACAATATGGATTGTTTGCTTAAAACTTATTATTTAGTTCTTACAATTGCTAACATTTTATGAAATTTGCTTTACCCACTTATTGACTGAAATTATATCATTCAGTAATTTCATTAAGCTTCCCCTTGTTATGGGCCTTGTAATTTGTTTAATTCTGGTCATGGTGATATGGGAGGCCAAGAAATTAAAGAAGTTTAGCATAACACTTAATTACTCCATGATTAGGCTTTGGTAATGAAAATGGTATTCAAGGTACTCAGAACAAGGTGTGTTGGGGTGCAACTATGTGGCTCTTAAAGCTTAGGATAGGTTGCTCAAATGATGGCTCTTAGAACTGGCTTGCAATGTATGATGTTGAATGTCATAAATGATGGCCTACTCGTGGTGGATTCCTATTGGTTCTCAGATGAGATTGTCAAAGTCTGCTTCAACAATTAGCATAAGAGCCAAGGGTCATGGGTTTGAGTCATGAGAGTTGGGATGCAACACTGTCTCTCTGGATCGGGATAGGTCCCACTCATATGATGGCTCTTGGGATAGGCTTGTGAGTTGGTAATTTTGAATATTATAAAAAGTTTGTCCTCTCCTCACTAGATGCCTATTAATTTTCACATGAAATGGTTAAAGCTCGATCCAACAAGTTAGAAGTAGGTTTTGAAAATGATCTTCAACTTCAGATTGCAACTGATAGCATTTCACTCATTAGGGTTTCAAAGTAGGGTGGGCTGGGTTATTTTTCACTCTTATTGTAAACCTTTCTGTTTCATTTGGTTGTGGGTGGAGATGGTCTTTCTCCTCCTCCCACCACTGGTCTATCTGTAATTCTGTGTGTGTGTGTGTGTGTGTTTGCAGTGCCATATGTGTGTGTGAAGACACTAGTCTTTAACAAGAAAAAAAATGGAAGGTACTACAGCTTACGAAATATTTGTGTAAGCTAGGAAATCAGTATCTTGCTGGTGGAAACTTTCATCTATAAAGCTAAGAGTTCTGTTTACTGTTTATGCATACTGTTGGTGTCATTGATACAATTTCACACAGATGATCGAGCTTTACTGGTGTTTATTATTCATTGAATTGGTTTTCTTGATGTCATATTAGTATTTTTCTGTCTTAGTTATTGTATACATTTGTGGAAACACATTATCCAGACGTTATGGATGGAGTGATTGCTCAATTCTTCAAGTTCAGTTTAAAAGAAATTATTTTCCAAGTATGAAGTTAGCTCAATTATTGTGAAGAACTCTGATCATTAGTCTTGACCTTTATGAAGGTTATGGATTCACTTCTCTGCTGGATATGTTTTCACTGGAGTAACTCTGATCATTAGTTTTGACCTTTATGAAGGTTATGGATTCACTTCTCTGCTGTATGTTTTCACTGGGTGGTCTGCTGTCTTCTTTATTTTTGTAAGTAGTTTTCAGATATGTTTGTAGCTGAGATTATCTTACTTTAATGGTTCATTGCGAGAAGACATCCCTGGATATCAACAGAATGTGATGCTAAATAGTATATAATGTGCAGGAGTATAGCTATATATCAGCAAAAGAGTTGCTTAACATTCATCAGACCCCAGCCATCAGTTTACTATTTTAGTTAGTGGTATCCCTGTCTCATCTGGACGCAGAGTTGGTGAAGTGTTGAGAGTTTTTCAACGAATACCATCCCTTCACTTACCTTTCACATACAGTGATTTCGTGAACAAGCAAACTTCAGAGGATCATTGTAAGCACTCTGGAATTCTGAATCAATTGTCATATCCTGCAACTTTTGATGTTTCTTTTGTATAATGATATTTTTTGTAATTAGTTGGTGATATGTCACTTATTACTCTTTTCCATGTCTATGTTTGGGTAGTACTTGCTATTCAGCAATCTAGGTGATATTAAGAAGATATTAAATATAAAAGAAATTATTTTCAGCAGATAACTCAGAAGATATTTCCACCATTGTGTCTTGCATATGTGCTAGGGTTGTGCCAACTTTTGTATTGCATCTGTTTGTATATTCTTATCTTTCTTCCTATCAAATATTTCTTTAGTTAACATCTAAGTTTTTGTTGATATTGATAGTTTATTCTTTGTTGAAGATGTTGATGAAATGTGCATAAGAAAAAAATCTCAAGAATTTGAATATATTTCATTATAAGCACATTGACAATGGAAAAAAATCCTTGAGCCAGGAGAAAAGATCCCCAAATTATCATCATCCTCCTTTTCACCATATTTTAGACACTGCTAATTATACTAATATGTTTGCATTGTGTGGAAAGATTTAAAATATTTGTAACTCTCAGTAACTAAATTTAAGTTTTAGGTGAACAAAAAATTATTTTAATTTTTATATATTGAACTAATTATTTTTCTCATTAGATTTTTAAGACCCATCTACTTGAATTAGATTTTTCATATTTTTATCTTGAAATCGATGAAAGTTCATTCTCCCTCCAAAGTGACATAAGCAGTACCTTTTGCATTATTTATTAGAGATGTAAGTGAAAGGACCAAAATCCTTCATTAACCACTTTATGTTGTCATTATTTTAGAGACTTAGAAGAAGCAAGGCTTTTAGGATGAAGATACTAGATGATTTTAGCATCTAAAAGTTTGTACTTTTGCTGCTAAAAGGTTGTTGCATTTGCAAAATTTATGCGGTTCTTTGGAAAGCTGCTTTCATGTTTTAAGGATAATTGATTAGTAGATGAATGCTAAAAATTGAATCCCCCACTTATGAACAGCATATTTGAGAAATGAATTTAAATCATGGTTGTAATGGATTCTAGTATTTGTTTTTGATATCTAGTGGTTGATGACTATACGCCATCCTTTCTGGGACGACGGAGAAAAACTTTCTGAGAGAAGACTTGGCCCTTAAAGTCAAAAAAACATACTCAACAAAGGTTCAGGCGTGATGGCTTTTTGGGACTTTCTGGACGCAGAGTTGATCTTTTGGATCAGTATGAAAAGCAGTTGGAAGATCTAGAAGACAATCTGAGAATTGAGCAATCCTTATTAGCAAGGGGAGAGGTGCGTGCTGCTGCCAATGCATATTTGCATAAAAATATTAGTCTATGAAGATTGTTTCATAATGGAATGAATATTGTTTATTGAAGCATATTTCCATATTTTATCCTGCGTAAGTGATATTTTGGGTTTTACCATGTTCAGTCAAAGATCTGATGGCAGGTCGAAATGGTCCTTTTGTTAGGAAAAAAGCTTAGAAACTATGGTTGGCAGCCCCCATTTGCCTTTTTTGGAGTATTTGGAGGGAGAGGAACATGGCTGTTTTTGAAGAAGGGGGTGCTGGCCAAAAAATGAAATACTCTTTTTTTAATGCTTTGTGGTCTTGGGCCAGATCCGTTTCTGATTACCAGGGTTCCGATGTAATTGTGTTCTTGAGTCTTTTGAGTGATGTATAGGGCTAGTCTGGTTTTGTTTATTTTCCTCCTTTCTTGTCTTTTTCTTTTTGGAGTCATATACTTCCATGTGCATGCTTTTGGGCTCGTCCCCTTCTCTGAATATATTTCTCTGCTGTTTGCCTATCAAAAAAAAAAAAAAAAAAAGGAAAAACCGTTGAAAGTGGTGTTGTCTTAAAGTTTTTGGTCCTGAAGGGACCCTGTGATTTTTCAAATACCTCCTTCTGTTCAATTTTCTTATAACAAGATGCCAATGCTTTGCTTTCATCTAAAGTAGACTTACGTTTGTGATTTTTCCTTGGGCAAGATAGTTGCCCCCTGAATCAAAGGACAATAAAAAATTTTGTGAATCTTTTCCTGCAGCTTATGATTTATATAGTGATCCATCTAATTTAAAAACGCATATAATGCCCCAAAATCTAAATGTATTTTGCTTCGGTATCCTAAAAACAAAATCCCCTTCTAGAATAAGGTCAATATTGAATAATTTCTATTTTCATACATGTTACAAAATTACCACATCATTAGATGTTTTGGATGTGCACAATTACTTATTATTCAGAATTCTTGTGGATGGACACATAGCTACCTGATTCTTCTACAAAGGCAAAATTATCCTCACTTTCATGATAATCTTTTTTTTTTTTTTCCAATCTGTAAGTTATTTTAGTAAAATTACTGACACAACTACAAAGACTTCACGGAGCTTAAGAAGAGCCTTTGGCAAAGCATTCCCAGCCAGACGAATCTAGATGTGAGAGCCAAAATATGGGAAACAATGGGGTGGAAAGCTGCCTTATTCGAGGATGAATGTAATATATAGATCCTCATTATTAAGGGTGTTAGGCGACCCGACTCTCACCAAAGGCTTCCCAGCTTGTGGTTGGATTTAATATGATATCATGACTTCTCTACCCTCTAGGTACATTATGGCTGGCCAGGTAGAACTTTGAAACGTTTGTTAGAGCACATTAAATTTATGAAGCTGGTGAGGGCGTAGAGGCACGACGAGATTAAAATCGGGCTCAAGCAGCGATTTAAAAAACGGCAGGCTCATTAGGCTTGTTTTCCATGTGGGCAAGGCTGAGGCAACCTCGAGCTCAAGAGCTAAATCCAGAGCCTATACAAGTTTGTATTGTAATCAAATATAAACTCCAGTCCATATGCTTTTTTAACTTTTTGTAATCCAATATGATAACAAATACATAAATTAAAAATAATTTTCTATGGGATTTATTTTTACCTTAGTTGATTTAGCAATTGATGCTAAAGGCTGGCCCAAAACCACACTCCTTCAACATTTGGAAACGCTACGGATTACGAGAATTCCAGCTGCTTTGAAGCGACACAGCGAAAAATTATGATACGAATTAAAGCAAGTAGAAATCGCGAGTGAAGAAATAAGATACACGAAATCATTGAATAAGAACATGATTAGTTTTAAATCAATTATCTAAATAAAAGAAATAATATATCAACAAGATCGCGAGCAAACTCATTAGTAACAACGAAACTATTTGGCAATATCTTCTTTGCACATGGTTAAGTTGGCTACCCTCGACTGCAAGTTGCATGATTAATTTCAAGACCCATAGCTTCACCAGCTGCCGGATGGAGATCGAATCGCCCACCATGTCGAGCCGGTCATTAATTTTCATACCCGAGCGGCGCGGTGGCACTCGGCGTTGCAGATGCAGTATGGCGGTCAATCGCAGGCTCATGTTTACTCTGAGAGCCCCACCCCACGTTACCATGGTGCGCTACCCCGCGCTAGATCGTTGGGTTAAGTCGATGTCGGTATCCGAGGAGCCCCGTACCCCGGTGGTGGATCTGTTCATCGGGTTGAATTGATCTGCTCGGTGGAATTAGTGCATTTGCCTCAATGCTACTCAAGATCGGCAAACCTTGTCAGCTCATGGCCACCGGCCTCTATGGTTTCCACAGACTGACCACCCTCATATTTGTAATCAGTTCTTGTACACGGGATCATTGATTGTGCGGTGCGGTCATGCCCGACATCCATGTCCTTCCCGGCGTCCCTTTGCGGGCACCTTCTTCGCGCTCTCCACCTTTGGAACATCACGGGTTGCCCAACGCGCTGCTCTGGGGCGGATGCGGAGATCTAGGTCACGGTCCCCGGTAGACGGCGTGGGTTCGCTCGGCTCCGGCCCGATGCCGTCGTCGGCGCCTCCTTAAACCGTGAGGATTCACGCATTTGCATCCATGTCGTGGATCTAGGCTTGAGGATCCATTACATCGATATCAGGACACATGACACAGGCATTTCCACTGGCGCTTTGGTGGGATATGGTGAAGACCCGGATCTTGCCGTGGGAGGCCGTGGCGGAAGCCTCGTTCCGGCTGACGGATGGGTCCACGTGACGTGAGGCTTTTTGGTGAGGCCCGGTGGGCTGAGGGCGGGAGCCCGGGACTCATCAAGAGAGCTGGGGTGGAGCAAGCTGCGAGCTGGTTTGGCCCTCACGAGGCTAGCCGTAGGAGCTTTCGAGGCCCGAGGCCCAAGGCCAAACTGGGAGTGGCTTGGCTGGGTACCAAACTTTACCTCCTCCACGTGCATCTTGGCCCCATGCACATGTGGAGAGTCAGAGTCCATTATGGATTTTGAAATTAACAAATGGGGATCAAATATTCAAATTTGCAAGAAGAGGGTTCGAGGCAAGGGCTGCCAAACCAGCGCTGATACCATGTTAAACGATAACTCTCCTAAAAGGTCAAGCTTGTAGGATTTGGATTTAATATGAATATTATGGCTTTACAAAGGGAATGCATAGAAATGATTGATTAGGCTGAGGCCAATTCCATATATCAAGAACAAATACAATCCTGTTAGTATCACGCCAAAACGTGAGCACGGCATTAGTAATCCCCAGAAATCATTTATATATAGATGTCATCGACATTAACTCTGGAATTGTGAAAAAAGAGAAAAATAGGAGTTACATAATAAGTATGCACCCATGAGTGCTAGTGCTTGGTCGTGCGCATGTCCATTAAGCAGTGGCAGATTTTATTCCATAAACAACTACCAACTAATGAAATTTTTGTTTTGTCTTCATATTTCATATGTGAGATACAATTATATTTATATGTTATTTCAGCATATATTAATATTTATTGAACATATAATGCACTTAAATGAGGCTCATATTTGCCGAATCTCAGTATACCAATATATTCTTTGATTCTGGCAAATATAGATATTTTAACATGCATAAGATATGTTGTACACAATAGATTAGTTCAAGTTTAGTTTATATATATACTCTCTCTTTGTTTCATTGCCCTCTCATCATAATGGCCTCCTTATCCTTTTTGCCACTTTAAAATGGCAATTATTGATCAGGTTAATTCATATGCAATAAACCTGCTATACAATGCTTTTGTGATTTAAAAGGAAGTTAGGCTGCCTTGTATCTTTCAAGTCTGTTGTTGCTGCAGTAGCTTTGCATGTCCAACAAGGGTTGATCACAGTGGTGAAGCAAGCGGCTCTGAGCCGCAGGATGTTTACTGGCCACTCTTTGTCATTCTTAAAATTGGATTTGCAAGCTGGTGGTAGTTGGTATATATTCTTCTTACAGTTCCTTCTCCATTCAGTTGTAATAGTGCAGAGGACTTACTCATTTGGACCAGTTGGAATGGTTTCCTTTTCTGAAGGGAATTGTACTACTGACTAATGTAATTAGTAATTTTTAAAGGAGTTTTTTAGCACTTTCTTTACTTTACTTGTACTTCATTTTCTCAAGCCATACCATGTGTGACCTTCTTTTAAACTTGATGGAAAAATTTATTCTGCAGAATATCTATTTTGTTGTAGGTTTTAAAGAATATTTAGCCATGGAAAAGAAATGACCTTTCTTGATTCACTGTAAAGTTGTCATTCTATTGTTTAAATGTAAATCAATCTGAAGAATAATTATACTATATTGGTTACATATCTGGTTGACTTCTCAATTCAGTTTGAACTGTGGGGTCCAAACCAGAGGGCAACATGCATGAAATTCTGTTGCAATGTTTTGGTCTTTCATTTATTGTATTTCTATGGAAAAAGGCTCGTGTGGACTGTGGAGTTCAATTTCATGCTGATAAGAGCCCTTTTGTCCCTGGAATTTCCATTGAGCAAACCTTAGGCCCCTCTCTTACTGGGACCCAGTGGTAGATAAGATTTTCGTAAACTTAGTGGGTTTGGAGGAGAAGGGCTTGTCTCTAAAGTGGGCCCACCAATTACTCCGAAGTGAAATATATGTCTTATTCTCATACTCTCTGTGTGTTCCAAGATTCTAGTCAAATTAGTGGCTTCAAAGTTAAGAGATTGCAATGCAGTTTTCTGTAGTCTACAGTTTGCAAAGGGAAGGAGCTTGAAGAGTTAGGAGATTGCAAGAGGAATTTTATGGGGTCGGCTGTAGGAAATGGAGGAGAGATCACCTTATACTTAGAAGTTACCTAAACCATGTATTGGTTTATAGCAGCGGTTATTTTTAATATATGGATCACACCTTCACTTAGCAGCGGGTGGAAGCCGACATGTGTAAGTGGTTGTATCGAGATGCCATGGGAGGCTACAATACTAGTCTTAATTATTCATTGTGGGAATGGAGTAAAAAAAATCTGTTATTGGGGAAGATATTTGGCGGTGCAAGCATCTCTCTGTTTCCAGTTCCAAATATCTTCAGGGTTGCTAGAATTTTTTGGTTTCTTTTATCTAAGGTACTCTGTTCCATCCCTAGAAAAAGAATTTTAACTCTCGCCTCAGCCTTTCTAATAGAAAAATTTAAAGCTAGCAGGTCTTGTCTTGTTCTTTTTTTGTGGGCCTGTATAATCATGTCTCACATGTATTGTCTGTACCCAGGCATTTTTCCGATTAGTTCCTTCCCTAAGCTTAAAATGACTTCTGTTAAATTTGATTCTAAAATTCGCACAATCCCAAATTTAAAGTCCATGAAATAGTGAAATTAACTGAAATCAATCTCCACAAATAACTATTTTTCAGCAGAAACCTGTTCGGTGCATTCAATGACTCTAAGTTACATACTTATAGGAAAACAGGCTTTTTTACAGGTTATTCCCATTCATTTCTGTGATATAAGATGTGAAAAGTTTTTCTGACATAAGAAAAACATATACCTATTTTCTTTTCTTTTCTTTTTCTTTTTTAACCTTTCCAAATTTAGATTACATGGCTTGATGTGAGACCTAGTTGAACAAGTGGGGGGACTTCTGGACACAAATTCCCAAGTTTTCAGTCCCTTGTAATTTTGTTTGATTTGAAAAGGGAAACATGTAAATTTCTTCCTGTTTCTGACTATGATAGTGTATTTAATCTGTGATGTTGCAAACGTGAATGAACTTCACTTTGCCTATAAAAAAATGTGAATGAACTTCACTTCTTTTATTAGTGAAAAATTATGTGTAAGTTTATGATAATACACTGAATTGTTTTTTGTCTTACAGCACATTTGTCAGTCAAGTGATCACAGGATATCTTCCTAATCTGATTCTTCAGTTATTCTTATCTCTTGTGCCGCCAATCATGATCGTTTTTTCATCCATGCAAGGATACATATCCTTCAGTCAGATAAAGTGCACATGCACTAAGATAACATGGTTTTACCATCTGGAACATTTTCTTTGCAAATGTGCTATCAGGATCAGTTCTCTATCAGGTTAATATCATCCTCGAGCTCAAGGAAATTCCTAAGATACTAGCAGAAGTTGTTCCAGCACAGGTGAAAATAAATTTCCATTATTAACTTGTACCTATGTAGGAAAATTTGGATGGACTACTTTGTTTAACAAGCTGTTTTGACAAGTGAAATAAATTTGCATATTTTTATTAGCGAATACGGCCAATAGGTGGATCACCAAAAGGGTAGCTAGCATAGTAACAGACATTAACAAACTTGATACAAGTGTTAAGTGAAATCCTGAAATGTTCTTTGAACATTAACTTTGGCATGCCTCCAATTTTCTTTGTTATATCCAATCTAGATGTTGAGTTATTTCTATAAATGCTGTGTAAAAAAACAATGGCATTCAATTTTCTTGGGAATGTCCAAATTTGTTCTCCTTTCACCTGCTGCTTTTCTGCTTTTACTATCTGGATTGTGTGGGTGTTTGTTTGTGTCTGTTTGTTTCTTTTCTTTGAACGACTGGGCGATATTCTTTGTCAAGTGCTTGTCATATTTCTCTTTAATGTATGAGCTTGTGACATATCTAAGAAGGTTCAATGAGTATGTTACATTGTGATGACCTATGGTTTTGTTTAAAAGACTCAGGTTGTAAATACTAATCTTTTGAGAACAACTTAGATCGGAAAAGATTTTGGGTTGGAGTGTTTGAGATAATTTGTGAAGACCATTTGCAGGTTAGATATGAAAGAACATAAATCATCTATCTTTGTTATATTGGATGGGACAATCTGCAGAAGCTGCAACTGAAATTAGCATTGCCATTATATTAGAATATAACAGATGAAGAAGATGGTGTTTGTTAATCCATAATTTGAAGCTTAAGTTGTTTAGTGGCAACCTTTTTAAACACTTTTAAGTAAAACACATGTGGACTATCTTTTACGTATTAAATCACATGGTGATATGATTTGTATGCTCCAACTTGAGGGAGAGTGTTGAGGATCGGTTTCCTAATAGGATTGTCATAGATATACTTAATCCTAGCAGCCATATAGCCCAATAGCAAAGAAATCACATTTAGTAGTGCTAAGGCACGTGTAGGGCTCTAGGTCAAGAGATAGTTATTGGAAAATGCCGTAAAAGCCTAGAGAAGCTGTGGTCAGACACAAAAAAGGGCAAAAGTCTTCCTTTTAGGCATTGGATAAATTAGGACGGGAGGTTAGAACTTGCGGCCAATGACGGGGAGAAGTGGTGATCGGAGGGTGGCCCATGCGCGGGAGTCAACTCTGAGAAGAGTGGTGGTGTGTGGAGGCGCATGTCTTGATGGTTTGAAATGTAATTTGACTACTCCGAAGGGAAGGAGCAGCCTATGGCGTACGGTGGAGTGGTCTTGGGGTAGGAAGAGTGTGGATTGGATAAGTTCAGGGATGGGGTGTCCCGATGGGGTGGGCACATACGGAGGGGTAGAGTGCGAGTGATGTGAGGGTCGGGGATGGGCCACGGAAGGCACACTAGATGGGTTAGGAATGGACTACGGCTAAACCCTAGTTTTGATGAGGCTGGA
Organism: Tetrastigma voinierianum; assembly: GCA_016808115.1. Lineage (NCBI taxonomy): Eukaryota > Viridiplantae > Streptophyta > Magnoliopsida > Vitales > Vitaceae > Tetrastigma > Tetrastigma voinierianum. The sequence goes on along the minus strand of JAEQBH010009048.1, from coordinate 108,704 downwards.
ATAGAGACATGGTCATCAGGATGGGTTCTTAGAAAATTGACTACATGGCCCCTAAACCTAACCTTAATCTCCCTAATCTCTTTATAGCTCTGGTACTATGTTAAGGGAATGAATTTTATTATGCATATTTATACACAATAGAAGAGGATGAGAAAAAGGAAACAACAAAAAAATAGAAACAAAATTAAAATAGAAATAAGGAAACTTAAGGAGAATAGAAAAAGGAAAAGAATTCAAGTCCCATTAGGAAACTAATCCTCAACAAGAGGTAGCACTAATTAAGGATGAGATGAGGTGCTTGGCTAAGATAGTTTGGTCTATCCTAATTGAGATTGATGATTGCACCATTAGTGACCATAGGTTCAATGAGATTCATCAATGAATTTTTGTAGACAGCACCACAAAATATAAATCATAGAGGTATAAAAATAAATTGATTCGTTATTTTTAACTTCTTCTCACGCTGTAATTCCAAGTCAACATGTTCATTAGACGATTCTTCAATAAACTAATAACAAATAAGTACTGTGTCATGTAAGAGTAATTATTTGATTGAAAAATTAGGGCACTATGGTAAGAAGGGAAGGCAAAGATCTCCAGAACTTAGAATGGTTGTGGTTATATGGATCTAAATGATTGCCACTTATATTACTGAAAGTAATTGCTGATCAGGAAACCTGAACTCTTTTCTTTTCTTTTTTTCCCCTAAATGTTAGTATTCAACTTTGGAAACCATTTCTTAAATAGCATGATGATTGATATCATGTTGGCCTTTGTTTTGGTTTAGGCATCATTCTTCATTGCTTATGTTGTCACATCTGGATGGACCAGTCTATCTTCAGAGATCTTTCGGATGTTTCCCCTCATTTGTAGTTTCGTGAAGGCAAAATTTTACTGGACATGATGATGAAGAATTCCAAGTTCCATCAATTCCTTATCACAAAGAAATTCCCTCGATTCTCTTCTTTGGTCTTCTTGGTGTAACATATTTCTTCCTGGCTCCACTGATTATTCCATTCATCTTGGTTTATTTTTGTCTGGCATATATTGTCTATCGCAGCCAGGTTAGTTGAATGCCTTTCTTTTTTATTTCTTTATCTCAATAGTCAATACTGTGTTAGACCATCAGCCCCTTGGTGGTACTTTAATTTTCTGCAACATCTCTGTTGTAAATATAAGTCTGTTCTAGTTATTTTTAGTCTTGGCTTCAGTCTGCTACAATTATGTGGTGCTTGCAGATATTATTACATGAGATAGTGACAACAAAACTTTGGGCCAATGTTCAATAATCATTATGAGTTAAAATTGCATTTTGATAGCTTCTAGATCTCAGTGAGTGCAATATTAATCACATAACTGGACGATATATGGCCCTCTAAAAAGTTTAGAATTAAGTTAATCCTGTTTTGTCCTAATATCTAAATAATTTAAATTTATGGATTCAAATGTTGATTTTAATTATGAATCACATGGATCACTCTATTCAGATATGTGAATCATGCCCCCCATGTTAGGACTTTTCTCTTCTTAATATCTGCTGATTTAAAAACAAACTTGATGTTAATTTGATGGTTGATATTTTCTGTCACAAAATTATTGGAAGCATGGACAATTTGAGTGGCTCAATCTTATATGGGACTCTGTAGTGTTCCTATGGAACTGGAGTTTGACTTGCCAATTCACTTGATTCAGTTGGATTCTTGAATATGGGTTTAATTTGAGGTTTACAATTTAATATTTCTTTGCACCATCTGAACTGTAAACTTCTAATAAGACATGAGTTCTATTTGCGACATTGATATTTGACCTGCAAATTTTCCATGCAGCTTTACTCAATGTATATGCACCCAAATATGAAGCATTTGGGAAGTTTTTGGCCCAATAGTGCTGATTAACAATATTTTCCTTGGTCTTAATGCATATTATTTGCAATTGGAATATTTGGACTGAAGAAGCTTCCTAGCATCAAGCAACTATTCCTCTTCCAGTTCTCACTTTATTTTTAATGAGTACTGCCGGAGGAGGTTCTGCCCATATTCAGTGGTTATTCTGTTGAGATGTTGAGACACCAACATTACTGTTTCCTCCATTCAATCATATGGTTATAATCGTTGAAAAAATCTTTTGCATAAGTTCCAAATTATTTCTTCACTTTTTTTCTTGCTCATTTCCCGCTCATTATGTGTATCTTTAAACCAAAGTTCATAATTTTCGTTTAAAGTATTTTTTTAATAATATGATTGAATGGTGATTTTTTTTTTTTTTTTATTTCTGTTTCTTTAGAAATAAAGAAGTTGATAAGAAACTTTGTGTGAGATCAAGGATTGATGTAGGACACCTAGGGTAGTTGCCTACAATCAATAGGTGGAGGAGGGGTCTTATCCTGTAGGGTTAAGGAGAGTTATAAAGGATAAAGTTTATGGTTAAAAAATAAACTAAAATAACATATAGAAGAAAGAACATAAGGAGAAAGGAATAGAACCTTAGGTTTGCATTGAAACTAAGCAAAAGAAAATCAATGGAGTCGAGCTTTAAAAATTGCAAGAAAGCAATATTATTAATTATCAACTAAATTACTTTTACTTACATCAATTTCCTTATTTAAAGTAGCTTTTAAAAATTTAAAAGTTTTAATAATTTATTGTATTTAATTCTAATACTCTTATTACCTAATTGAATCCTAATTGTTTGGTTGCTTTTAATTTAACTCAACAATTGATACTAATTTATTTTAATTCTAAGTGATACTAATCCTACTTTAGATGTGACTAATACTGAATTTCTTTCTTGATTTAAGTCTTAGAGATTCGTCCTTATCAAAAATGGTCAATTGAGTACAACACACATTACTCACCGATAAAATCTCACTTTTTGGTTGTAGCATGACAACCAACTTCAAGATCAGTCCAGGACACCATGGTTATCCATGAAAAAAGCTGTCAATTTGAAGAGGAAGCAAAAATCATGAACTAAGAAATAAAAATTTGGAAAAGCGCTTCAATGCTAAGTCTATGAAATACCGTCAATACAGAATACCATATAAGAAACTGCCTTATACTATGTTTTGTTTTTACATCAATAGGCTTCTTGAATACGGAAAAAAGTGTTCAGAAGATCTCCATAGATATTTCAAATGAAGATACAAAAATGTAATAGTTTAATAGGTAAAGGGTATCTAGGGATGTGAGGGGAAAATGGCGAACTCCTAGTGAATTGATTTATCTAGTCCATAGACATGATCTGAAGTTTGACAAACCCACAATAAACATTATGCTAAATTTGGATTGGTTTTATTATTGCTTGGTTGTACAAAATAGGTAGCTTAAATGTTTATGCTAGAATCTTTGGAAGGGGTGAGGTAGTGGGTTCATACAAGTTATGGTGGAAAATTTATTGAAAGAGCTAAGATCGTGGACTCAAATCCAAGATGAATAGGAAAAAATGCAGAGTGTTGAATGTAAGGTGGTGAAAGATCAGGAACACAAAAGGCTATTGCAAAAAGAATTATAGTTAAGGTTGGATTTCATTTTTTTCTCTCATCAAGCATAGATACGTGAATCATGTATTTGGTGTGGGTAAGTTCTGGAAATTATTCAATACCATGGGAAGGAGTCAAGACCAGTTTGTGCCTTTAGTATTTCTTTTCTTTGTTTCTCTTGGGTTGTGATGCTTCTAGTGGATTTTGTGTGTACTTGGGTGGAACCCTTTAGTTAGGTACCTCCTTTTTTTTGTAAGTATATTCCTCCAATTCCCTTAAATTTAAAAAGAAGAAGAAGAAGAAGAAGAAAGAAAAGGAAAGTGTTCTCAAAGTGAACCATGTGAAGGTAACTGTTGGCACAAATCTACATGTACCTCATGTGTAATCAGGCATATGTCATTTCTATTTTTGTTTCAACATTTCTGATTATTTCACCAGATTTGTGCACCTGGTAATAAACAACCTTGTGGACCAAGTTATAAATGTAAGCTACTGTTGACTTCTTTTCTTCTTGCTGCTGCTCACGTATCATTCTTATATCTCCATGATGTCATGAGTGTCCTATTCCAGTCTTCTTGCCATTTCAGATGCTGATATTGATCTCTTATTGTTAAATGACCAACTCTTCTAAAAGCTCAAGCTTGTAGGATTTGGGTTTATTATTAATATCATGCTGTCAACACCCTTCCTCATGTGCGGCCTCATACCCGTACGTGGAGAGTCAAACAAACCAAATAGTCCTTCATGTACTTACAAATAAACAAATGGGGATTAAATTGCAAGGAGAGGGTTCGAACCCAGGACCTTCTGTCAAACCAAGCTCTGATACCATGTTAAATGACCAACTCTCCTAAAAGCTCAAGCTTGTAGGATTTGGGTTTAATATGAATATCACGCTTCTCAACACTTATCCATGATTGTGTGTAACGTTTTAGTTTTTCAGCAACTGCTATGCGCAATGTGACATTCAAACTTTTCATATTTTGTAAGTTGATAAAATTGCACTCGACATTATTTTTCCTTTCTGTGCATTCTCACTTCTCTAATAATGGTATACACTCTTTATTACTGAGTTGTAGATGTCCTATAGCAGAGTCTATCTTGATTATTATTTGTTCCTTTTATTTTTTTGTTTGAGGTCTCCTTTTTGAATCAATTTTACATGCTACCAACTTGGTCTGAACTCTTCTCTCTGGACCAGTGTTTGGTAAATAGAGACAGACAAGACCGGAGTGATCCTACGATGGTTGAATTTCGTGACAAATTACTCACTGCATATCAAGATCCAGCTCTGAAGTCAATCCAATATTCTGGAAGCATTGGCCGTCTAAAATCTCCTCTTCTTCATTCTGCTGTTGGCCAGTTAGTAGCTACCATGTCTCTTCATGGCATTTGGGCGTGAAAAAATACTATATCTTTCCCAATAATATAGTCCTGTGAGTGGTTTGTTGATTTATGTACATTTCATAGTAAAATTGGACTGGAAAGGAAATCATTTGTCTATGTCACGTATGTGTGCTATATATTGTTATTGTAAAATGTATAATGTTGTGCATTGAGCACTTTGTTTTTACTACTATCTTTGTTGTGGTTGTGAATTCTAGTGGCATAATCTATCTAACCATATATATAAAAGATATATATCGTAGCTTAATCTATGCAGATGTTACACCACAGATTATTTTAGGAACATTTGCTTTGTTTAATTATTATTATTGAATTTTATTTTTTGTTGTTAAAATCTTGGGAATATCATAAGAGAGTCTGCAAAGTGCTATTTCTTTAGGGTTTATACACTTATATCTAAAGTCCAGAGAAGTGGCTGTTTTCTGAAGGCTCCTCTGGACATTTAAACATAAAAAAGTGGCCTCTTTCTATTGATTCATTGGGTTTTACTTGAAGATCTCCTATGCCAGTTTATTTGTTCATGGGTGTGGTTAGTTTCCTTTGAAATAGAAATTGTTCCAAAAGATCTAGGACACTGGTTAATTGAGCAGCTAAAAGTGCATAATGTACCTTGCTTTCTCATCATCCTTTCTTAATGACCCTTCCCCTAGAACTGTGTTTGATGTAAACATGGGGCTTGAACTTGGGAGCTCTTTCATTCCTGAGCAAGGGAAGAGTACCAGCTAGTTAAGCTGCCCTGAAGGCCTGTATCCTTTTTACGTATTCTTATTTAGTATAAATCCAGTTAGTTACTAATGAGCTTATATTCCGGTAAATATAATAACCTTTTGAGTGATTATATCGACCCATATGATGCAATAGTAAGTTACTCTTCCTTTGATTTCTGTCATCCCTTCTCCATGTGCTTGTCTTCCCTGGAGGGAATTAATTAATTTGTTGGCATGCAGGGTTTTTCAGGTGTTTAAGTCTTGTGTGTCTATGCCCAAGCATGAACACATGGGTTTCCAAGAGTAAAGAATAGTTGGAAAAATTACACATATTTAACATGCGGTTGGTCAATTGATTTCTCACATAAATGTATTGCTCATATATATATATATATATATATATATATATATATATATATATATATATATATATTCGTTCATAAATCTAGAGATATTGATTTTTCTTAACCATTTTTAGGCTATCTACTATGAACTTAGTAGTGCTGCTTGTAAAGTCCTTGATATGAAAGGGCTTCAGAAGTTTAGGAACTTGGTAATGCTAAATATGTAGGCAAAATTTTGGACAATATATTTCCAAGGTTCATTTGCCATAGAGACTGAGGGTAGTTGCAAAAACTAATAATTAATGTGTCATATGAGCTGGTCCACCCACAGTTATAAAAAATAATTAAGGTGTCATCTGTAAACATTTTTTGTTTCCGGTTTTAGAATAAGAAAACAACATAATTGAATTATGTATAAAATGTGAATCATTTTTTACTTTGTTTAAAGATAATGACTTCTAAAAATTTGATTAGATTTTAAGATTATTTATATTTCTACTTAGAAGTTAGTATACTTTATATATAAATTTTCACTATTTTAAATTTTAAATGAAAAAGTGTATACAAGTAAAACACTATGATTAAATTTTGTTTGTTGAAATTGTACTCTGTATAGAGAGATTAAATGTAGTGTGGCTTCATGGTGGAGGCCAGTTGTAACAAATCCTTTGACCATTAAGAGATCTATAGTGAGGAATCTGCCTGTGGGCAGTTGTTTACAGGGATGCATTGTGCATTCTTAGTTGGTTTTTGTTAATAAAATCACTGATGAGAAGAAAAAAGGGCCTATTTTTTTTAATGAGGAATCTGCTATTGATTAGTGTTCAAGGAAAATGATAATTCATAAGGCAAGCATCCAGAAATTGCAGCATATATAATATGCTCTGCCTCAAATTATTCCAGGCTGAGATCTTCAAACAGCAGATCTATTCATGATAACCAATTGTATTTCTGCAAATGAAATTGCAAAATTAATGGATTAAAAATGTTGAACATGATGATAGTTTAAGTAGAAGACTGAGTTTGTTACATAGATTAGAAGCAGGCTAAGATAATTGGATCATATTAGGGAAAGAAGTAGTACACTAGATGCTAGTTATTTAGACAGAAAGTCTTGTGAATGGGTGATTTTTTGTCTTAAGAGTGCTGGAAATGTTAAATCCTATGGGCATTGGATAAATGGTTTGGACTCCTAATTGGTTCGTATTGTTAAAGGCATGATATTTATATTAAATCTAAATGCTGAAGCTTGAGAGAACTTTAGGAGAGTTGGTGGGCCTTGTGGTATCAAAGCCTAATTTGGCAGGAGATCCTAGGTTCGAGCCACCTCTTTGCAATTTGTTCCCCATTTTTCGATTTGAAAGTCCATGGAGGACTCTATTTGGTTTATTTTCCATTTGTTGATTTGAATGCCAAAATTGAGTGCAGAAGAAGGTTTTGCTTTTTAGTAACAGGAAAAGAGAGGTGAAATGTTTTCTAGAAACCTCACTCTAGCATGTTGTTGGATTGCCCAAAAAAATTGGTCCCTTAAATAAAGGGTGAAAGAAGCACAACTCCAATTCCTTGAATGTAGGAAGGCTGCATTTTTCTTTCTTTGGGAGGCTAATGTTCAATTTTGATGGTTTGATTTCTGCCCCATCTCCTGTTCTGTAAATACTACCATGACATAACTGCTATGTTCAATGAGAATTAACTCATACGTTCATCATACTTTTCTTCTTCAATTTACTTATCTGCTTTTTTGTTCCCATTCTAACATTCTAATATGCATAAGAGACATCATATTTGGATCCACGATAAAACCTTCATCCCCTTCCTCCTCTTTTTCCAGTTGTTGCCTTACCCACCATAGAAAAGACTAGATTGAGATTTCTATTTTTAATTGTCATGCAATTGATTCCTATTAAAGACATGACATTCGTATTAAACTCAAATCCTACATTTGTTTATTTGAAAGTCCATGAAGAATTTTGTTTGGTTTATTTTACTCTCCAGGTGCAGGTAAGGGGTGGAGGAGGGTGTTAAGAAGTCTATATTCATATTAAACCCAAATCCTACAAGCTTGAACTTTTAGGAGAGTTGATCGTTTAACATAGTATTAGAGCTTAGTGTGGCAAGAAGTCCTAGGTTCGAATCACCTCTCTGCAATTTGAATCCCCATTTGTTGATTTGAAAGTCCATAGAGGACTCAATTTGGTTTGTTTGACTCTCCATGTGTGGGTATGGAGCTGCACTGGAGGGAGGGTGTTAAAGACATGATATTCGTAGTGAGCCCCGTCATATAAGCTTGAGCTTTTAGGAGAGTGGGTTGTTTAACAATTCCCATTTCTAATGCTTGATCATTCTTCCAAAAAAATCTGTGATTGTGTTCATCTCATTTTATCAAGTTCTTGTATCTTTTCAAAAAAGATTGTCAGTCCCCTTGTAGTACCCACTAACCTTAAGCATTTAGAAATTCTGAAAGTCTTTCTATGACTAACAAATGTCATGCGTACTTCTAGCCCTGATTACATGGGCAAAATGCTGTTGATGTGAAATATACACCTGGAGAAGTAGACATTTGGTTTGCCATCAAAACTCCACATGGAGGCGTGAGAATGGCCATTGACATCTTCTTTCACTGGAAATCAGGTACTCTCCCCTACTTGCATCCAATTAATATTAGTAGAGTTAATAATTTGATTTTCTGCTAAACAATATAACATGCCATGTGGCAGTGCTAGGGTGGATACAGTGAAAATGGTACCTATGTACTGTCTCCTTATAGTATTCCCTCTCTCTGTAAGTATTCAGAACTTATGGTGATAGATTTTCTTAGTGGTTAATTTCAATGAATGCAAAAACAACACAACAAACACTAAATAGAAATTGTTGGCATTTCTCTTGTTTTCTTTAGCCCTTGCAACCACAAAGATTTGCTTAGATCATGGGTATTTCTTTCTTTTTTTTTTTTAATCCATTTGGAGAATTCAAAGCAATCTGTTTGACACTTTGTCTCGTCATTTCATTTGACAGACCCAACTCAAGTTTCTTTGTGTTATACTGATTATTGGATTCCTGTAACTCCGAATATAAAGCAATATTTAGAAAACGTTTAAAAATGATGATAAACTTGTTACTTTCCATTTTCCTCTTCATTCTTTGAATCTTTGTACATTGTTTAGTATTTTGATTGATGTAACACCTTTCTCTGATCTTTAAGATGTCGAGTAAACATTTTCTAGTGTTCATAGGTGCACTAAAGGGTTGACGTGATGTAGACTTAGAGTTCATATTTATGAGATTTTATGATTTAATATAGTCACAAACTCACACCTTGACTCCCAAAAATTTCAGGTTGCTGGTGCATAGAATATACCTGAACATGGATTAGTTCACACCTAGTCATTGTCCTAGCTTGTTAAAAAATTCTTTAGAAAATGACAAATATAACAGAAATTTCAAATGGGACTTTTGTTTATACATTCTCAAAGGGCATGGAGGCAAAAAATTAATATAAATAATATAAACTAATACTTGTTAGTGTCAACCTTAATAGCTTTGTGAGGAGCGTTGGAGGAACCGCTTTTGCTGGCCTTCATCAGCAGTGACAAAAGCAAAGTGATGGGGGGATTCTTTTGATGGCCTAATTATCAAGGTATGTTGTGGCCTTTCTATAGGGTGAAAGTGACCCACATAGTATGCCTTCAGAACAATTTCAAGGAAAAAAAATAAAGGAATTTAGACCTAAAACTTTATAGGCATGATATTCATATTAAATTCAAATCCTACAAGCTTCTTGTGCTAATAGGAGAGTTGGTCGTTTAACATGGTATCAGAGCTTGGTTAAGTAGGAGGTCGTAGGTTCAAGCCACTTCTTTGCAATTTATTCCCCATTTGTTGATTTGGAAGTCCATAGAGAGGACTCTATTTGGTTTATTTGACTTTTCACGTCGGGTGCATGGGGGCTACATGAGGGAAGGCGGTAAAGCGTGATATTCGTAAGTGAATCCTACAAGTTTGTGCTTTTAGGAGAGTTGATCCTTTAACACAAGGAAAAAAAAAGAATTTAAACCCCAAAACTTTATAGGGACTACCGTGTGGTTTGTTAGATGCTTATAACTCTGACCCTTTAGAATTATCCTTCCAAAATGAATGGATGAAGAATGTAAAATTTCCAATTTTTTGCTGGTTGAAGATGTAAATTTTTCAATTTATGCAGGTTAAAGATTCCATGCTTTGTCAGCAGCCTCTTGGATGTCTTTCTGGAAAAGTTCTTGTTCTTCTCCTTTTTAAACACCCGGGATATTTATCTCATGAAGCTTGAAGAAAAGGTCAAATTGGATGTTAGTCTAGTACTTGAATACAAAAACTATAGCTGAATGAAAAATATGCTAATGTGATTTTACATGCCTCTATTTTTGTTTTTTGGTGGGGGGTTTTGGCAGGAGGAAATGTTGTAAGACAATTCAGTGTGAAGACAAATGCTCTTTACCGATTTGCATTTGGGAAAGAAAAAATCTGCTACAATGACGAAATGTCGACATGATATCCAGACACTACCTGTAAGTGGCAAAATGATCATTTATTGATTTGCAGCTCTGGTTTGAGTTTTCTTAGTTGATTTACTCGTAGGATCTTTCTAGTTGGCTTGATAATGGATAGTAGTTTTATATGTTATACAATCCAAAGGGGTTCAATTAGTCTCTTTTCACTGTTATGATGACTTCTATCTTTTGTCCTCTTGCTCTATATTGAAAATTAGAGTTAGCAAGAAATGAAAATAAAATAATACCTATCCTAGTCATAAAAAATAAACAAGAAATGATGAAAGGCAGGGGATGTGACCGATTCAGGGATTTCACTCTCTAGATAAAAAAATGAGTTTTCGTAGAAAAATAGCATAGAGGAGAAAGCAAGGCAATCCCTTGCTGGGTCAAGTCTTGAGTCTCTTAACATTAGAATATACTTCCTCTCTCTCTCTCTCTCTAGAGACCTCCATATGGTTTGATATGAAGACGAAAATATAAAAGAACAAAGATATATGAACAAGCAGTAAGACCGTTTCAGCACCCCCTTTGTTGTAGACAGGATGTTCCTCTACTTATATAAATCCCAGATTACAAGCAACAGAAGAAAAGAAACTCAATTTGCTCTGTATTGTTCATTGAGCAGAAGAAAGGAGAAAAAGTAGCTGGGAAGAGAAAAGCTGGTGAGTGTGTAGAAGGAAAATTCTAGTGAAGGGAACATGGCTTGGGATGAGATGGTGAAGGAAGCTGCTGCTGCTGCAGCTCTTGGAGGAGCTAGGCGAGCTAGGAAGAGATTTGTCGGGGTCCGTCAGAGGCCCTCGGGCCGATGGGTGGCTGAGATTAAGGATACTATACAGAAGATAAGGGTGTGGCTGGGCACTTTTGACACAGCTGAGGAAGCAGCCAGGGCCTATGATGAGGCTGCCTGCTTGCCAGCGGTCTGCAGGCTCACTCTCGCACAAACTTCTGGCCCTGCTCTCGACATCTTCAAACTACGGCCCTCCCACCGAAAATCCACAAACCTCCTTCTCCATAGGCTGAAGGCGAAACAATGCTTCTGTACCAGCTTCTATGTCCATCAACCACCACCAGAAGCGGTTAGAGGAGAATGCAGGAAGAAGAAGCCATGGATTTTCAGACGCAGTTCAGTGATTTCCTGAATGATCCACAAGGGTTATGTAGACTTGCAACAATGTCATTGCTGATACTAGTCCAGGTGCCACCAGATACATGACGTAAATCCCGGCGAGTCTTGCTGAGAAGGAGAGTTGTAAGAGTAAAGAACCAGACTTGGACTGTAACTGGGACTGATGTAGTAGAGTCTTCTAGTGTTGGTGGGGAGGAGAAGAGAGGCACTGACTTTGGCCCTCTAGTTTCCAGTTTGTGGACAACATTGAATCATCTTATTTACTACCCTGCTTTAGAGATCGCTGAGAAGAGATAGTAGAGGCCCATGGCAAGAGAGTGGCGACGAGGCCGTCAATGCTCAAGAGCGGCCATGAAGAGGATGATATACGAAAGAGTTCTCGGCCTCTCTTTACGCCTTCAACGGGATACCTGAGTGCTTAAAGCTGAAGCTGGAATCTCAAAATGTGAACGGGAAGTCAGGAATGTCTGATCAGTTAACGAAACTCCAAAATGCATGTAACAAGAACCAAGGGAAGGATGAAAACGAGCAAGCAATAGAAAACCAGCAGCAGGAAAACCTACAAACTTCAATTGATGATATGGGATCGTCACCATCTTCCTCTTCCTCCTCTTCTGCAAGCAATGATGATGGAGAGCTGTTGCTTTGGAGCTCGCTTGATCTCCCACCGATCTGCTTTGTCAATTAATTGATAGAGATAATACTATGTAGTACTTGACATATTTTATGACCAAAATTCTTTTATATTGTAGCATCTGTTTCTGATTCATGATCATGCTGTTGTATGCAGTGCTGATCTTCTGCTTATGTTAATGTGAAGAAACAACAAATGCAATTTGTAATGTTAAGATTTCTACATTGACTATGTTGGGAGGATATGCTAAATAATGTTTTAAGCTCTCCCCTGGCAGATCAATTTGTTTTCCCTAATTGAAATTCTCGACCTTGAATCTGCTAAAGCATTATTGCATTCTCCAACCCATATAGATGATGACTAGTTTAAACCCAACAAAATCATCAATACAACAAAAGGAGTTCTGCATCAGGATGATTCCTTGCAAGGATATCTCATTTTCATCAGAACCATAGATTCTCTGCTAAGTTACCAGCTTTGCCAATGACATTTTTGTTTTAGCTCGAAGAGATGAGCTACAAAACTAAAACTCTGTGAGACAGAGATGAATATGCTACAAGAAAACATCCACCACAATTTGTGCTTGTGTGTGAAAGGACATGCTAATTTATATATATACAACCAAGAATGAAAACGCATATCATGTTGTACCAACAATCAAGAATGTGCCAAGACCAAGTCTGTATCAATGATAGAAGTATGTATATCTCGCTTGTGCTTGTTTATGCCTTCTGTTCACCTATCCATGATGAATGATGAGGAAGTACAGAACTAGAGAGAGAGAGAGAGAGAGAGAGAAGAGGCCATCTTTGCAAGCAAAAGAAACCACACAGAGAAGCAGCGAAATTTACATAAGAGAAGCCGTTATATCTGAGTGGCAAAGGCTCTTTTCACAGATTCAATACATATCAAGAGCAAAATTAGGATGATGAGAACATCAAAGTCAGTAATTATACAGTGGCATTAGACATCAGAAGCAAGAACGGGTTCATTCTTCAATAATAATTTCATTAACCAAAAAAAATAAAATAAAATAAAAAGGAAAACTTCTGGCTCATAACATTGAGAAAATCGAAGTTAGGAGAAACGTTAAGACTGAATCCTCCAGATTAGCAATGAGCGTAAAGATAATTTTACCTATGATAAACAAAAGAAGAAAGAAAAAAAAGGAAAGAAAAAAGAAAAAGGTTTAATAAGCAATATGGAACGTTTTATTCACAAGATTCATATTAGATCACAGACAAACTTGGCGCTGCGCTCTTCTTGTGAGGCCTTCTCATTTTAGAGTACGGAGCTGAGCAAGGAAAGCGGCACAAAGATCCAAGAAAGAAAAGAGATTGTACAGGCCCTGAACTCTCTGCAGAATCAAACAGATACTTCTCCTCTCGAGTTTTGTAAAGCTGTTTTCCCATTAAACAAAGATTTAGGAAAGTTCTAACAAATTCAACATCTCATACAACACAAGAATCTGATTTGGGAGTTCTATTAAATCAATATTTTTTTTTTTAAGTAGCAGATTGATTCAATTTAATGGGTTTTGAAAAAATGCTCAAACTAATGTCCTCATCAAAACCGTGGTTGGTGATAGGTTTTAAAAAGTTTAAAATAGTAGTCACCAACTACGGTTTTGGTAATTGCACTAGTTTGAGCATTATTGACTCTTGTCAATGGATTGATCTTTAAAAGAAAATGTATTATTTTGGGACAAAACTCGTTATTTAGCCATAACATTAATAGACCTCCAGTAAAATATGGCAAGAAACACCTCAATGTCAAAGGGATGGCAGACTGTTTTTGGGTTCTATATGTTAGCTTGCAAAAAATGGCTTATAACTACAAGAGCAATAATGATTTGGTGTCTTGTTTCATTATTTTCCATTTTATGAACAGTCAGAAAAGTAAAATACCTGCGCTAAACTTAACCACATTCCTGGGAGCATGCATCGTTCCTCAACAATTGCCCTGTTCTTCCCAAAGGAAATGGTTGTTGTGCACTGGTTATTAACCATGCCTTCATGATGCCCAGGAATGCCTGGAATCCACCTGCATTTGTGTTGTAATGCCCAATCTTTTCCAACCCACACAGTTCTTTATGTAGAGCTTTGAGAACTTCAGTCATTTATCTCCCTAGGGTGGAGTAGAGACTGTCAAAGTTGGTTCAAAAGAAAATCATTATTCCTTTTTTATATAAAGCCAAAACAGGATAAGATACAATCAAAGAAAATTTTGATACAAGCAAGAAACCATTTTCCCTGCCACTGCTCTACATATATGACATGATGAATGCAATCAGAAAACCAATTGATTCAACCAATCTTGACTATCAGAAAACATCATTTTCTAGAAACATCAGCATCATATATAGGGAAGCAAGTCATGAAGTGAGGGTAATCCTGATATTTAACTCTCACATGGCTTTCCACATCATACCATAAGTCACATGAGCATAAGATAGGATCAGCAGAATCTAACCTGAAGCCCAAGAGCCCATTTCCTCAGCTGGGAGCAGGTTCTTAAACCTATTCCTTGATAATCCACATATCACCAAACCTTTTAATAGGTCCAGCTTCACTCTGATTGGGTATTCTGGAAAAATACACCTAATACATAACATCGAAAGGCTTGAAATATAAAGAAAATATCTAAATATAGAACAACAATATTCAACCACTGGTTAGCAAGATAATACAAATGGTGAACAAAGTTGTCAAAAACACCGTTCTAAGAAGAAATGAAGAACCATCAAGCACCAATAGTTAAGACCCACCACAAAGATGGCTTAATCAGAAAAATTAATCAGACATGTCAATTAGTTCCATAATCCTTGGGCAATTTTAATAAGCCAATCTAGAGGGTGGGATCCACTGAAATAGGATACCGTAGGATTTACAAACATTCAAGATATGCTGAATACTCAGCTAAAATGTAATGTTTAAAGAAGGTTTTATTTTTTTTGGTATGTGGAATATAGAATGTTTAGCAATGGAAGTTGAAGAAAAAAATAAACGCACCAAAGATTCCTGAAACTCAGCTCCAAGATAGCCACACTGGAAACAAACGGTTGTCAAGCGTAGCAAATAGTATCACAACAATAGCACAAATATTTTTTAGAACTCAGCAACATTTGTCTGCAAATATTCTTTTTCTTTTTGCATGTGGATTCTGGGGATAGAAAAAACAAGGAGTTTAGAATAAGATGATATGTACATCATTTGCACTCTGTTGAAGAAGAATCAACCAGTAGGTTTCTGACTCAAAATCCCATCTTAACCACTTCCTGAAGAATCTCTCATCAATCATAAAGTAAAGCAATGAGCCGTTAATTTCATTTGGTCACAAATTCTAATAGTAATACAAGAACAAAATCATGATGTAATCCTTAAGAGGAACCATACATTAAACATCTAACTTAAATTTGTGAATCAAAAGCAAGGGCATAAAAATTAATCATAGTAAACACTCGACATCAAGAAAACTATGTTTATGACAAGAATCTCTCAGCAACCAGGATATGCATTTGCAAAATTGACAAAAAACAACACTGGACCCATGTTTAGATGTTTTCAAATAATTTAATTATCTTTGTTTAGATTGTTAAAGATGTTTAAAGCCACATACCATATTGCATGAAAGTAAAGCATGTTAGCAAGCATTGATGGATGGAAACAAATAAGCAATCAAATTAACACAAACCTTTTTTGCTTGTTTGCATTGTGTCCCAATTGGGAACATGGAAATAACGGTAGATGGCTTGGAACCATGCTGAATCTCAGAATTGTCATTAAGCTTCATAGGGTCAACTATGAGCATCCTTGGGATCAGATCCTCTTTCAAACCAAATGACTTGGAGAGTATAGTCCCACCCTAAAGCACCAAATATAAGAGCTAGGCTCAGGCTGGAAGATCGTTAATCTCAGAAAGTATATATGATTGATAGGATAAAATGTGGTACCACAGAATAGGGCATTTTGAAATGACCTACAAAACAAGAAATTCAAAATACTTGACTAATGGAATGAAGGCAAGAGGATGTAATGAAGTACACAAAGCAGATGCAGGATTTTTATTTTTATTTTATCAGTAGAAAACAATATATTGATAAAGAGGAACTTATAGCTACTTAGAAGTATGCTGGGAATTTACTAATAAAAAGAGAATAGCGGAGAACAAAGAGAGACAAAAGAAACAGCGACCAAAAGCATAGCCTACTGCAGAAAAAATATATACTCATAGGAACTAAATCCAAGCTCAAAAAGTCAACAACAGGAAAATCACTTGACTCTTCTACTGGATGACCCCAAATGTGTTTTTATTAAAACATACAACTCCATAACCAGCACATATATATATAACAGGTACCTAACGCAAGGTGCAATGGGAAATTACAAAGCACCCCCACGAAAGAAAATATTTATAAACTTCAAAGTTTTCTGGCTTTCTTTCTACATATTTTAATTAAAAAGCTTTATCATCCAAACAAAAATAAAAAAGTAAAGGACAAAAGAACCAACGCAGATCCAGCTAAGCTGGCACATATAAAAGTTAGTGAAGTGGATCTAGAAATACCTTTATTTTCAGAAAAAGTTAGAATGTTTTCATCATCAAGGAAGGGTACCACAAAGAAGAGCATACAATATAACACATAGCTCCATACATCTACCTCAGGCCCTGCATACAATCTTCCAGATATAACCTACGAAATGGGACGCTAATTAGAAGCTTAGAAGATTAAACCATAAGTATCATATTGTAATTCATGTCTCAGACTCCCAATCAAAAAATTACGAGTCTTCTTATATTATAAGGCCGCTAACTGCATACCTCTGGAGCAGCATAATTGAAACCACAACTTGTCTTGAAAAGCTGAAAATAGCCATCTCTCATTTATATTTACTTAAACCAAAATCAGCAATCTTCCACATTTCCATTTTGAATCCAACAGCAAGTTCTCAGGTTTGAGATCTCTGTGAACTACCATATTCCTGGCAGTATTCCACCAGAAATTATCTGTTCAGGCAAAGAACAGAAGTAAGTGTAAGATTGTGAGGTGATTCACAAACTTCCAATTAACTCAGTTAGGAACATAGGAGATGAAGGGAAAAATCTCATAGGAAAATAATTTCTACATGTTGAAAAAAATTCTGAAACTTCATCCTCCACTGTAACCTGCCCTTCCTCTACAGTATAATCAAAAAAGCTCTCCAGACTTCACACATAACTCCATCAAGGCAAAACTCTCACTAGGTGTCTCTATGACCTCATAAGTGAATGATGTGAGGGGTGCGGCAGTCAACTCTCAATATCTTGATTTCTCTTCTCACTGCAGAAATACAATCAAGAGGAACACAGAAAAGAAACAAATATAATTAAAGAAACCAAAGGGATAGAGTGTTACAACACTAATAAGCACAAAAATTTTAAAAAAATCTCTAAAGATAGAGTATCTTTCATAAAATCATAGAACCAGTAAAACAAGAAAATTCTTTCTTAAGGCATACATCTACTGATGTTTCTAGATCTAAACATTGCCCATGTGGTATAATGTCCCCAATAGGACTCCCAGCGATTAATGATAATTCAAAGCAATGAAGTATTTAGGACACTTGTCCATATTGATAATTGAATCGCGTGAACACTCCTCATTAGATGCTCAATGCAAATCAGCTTTAATAAGGCACCTCTTTGAAACAAGAGTTCTCTTGGATGGGTAATATCAACAGCCGATGTCATTTGATGCATCACTATGTTGATCTAAGTAGCCCATTTTTCATATGATCCTTCCTTACCTCCTACTCTAGATATAAACTATATAATTCCTCTTTTTAACTTCCTAGGGATGTTAAGGTCATGACTACCAAAGTGCAATTATAAAGGGGTGTTTATGGAGTCTGTTTGGTGACTGTTTTTGAGAACATAGTGTTTGTCTTTAGAACAAAAAACAAGAAAACACATTTGATAACTAGAACTATTTGTTGTTCTCAATTGTTTAGCCAAACATATGAATCTTCTTATTGGAATAACTGATCTTCATTTTCTCTTTCCTTTTCAGCCTTTTGTACTACTGTCTGCGTTAAGTGCACCAATTTTGAGCATTGTCTCTTAGTGTATTTTATATTTATTTGATCAATATTATTGGCTATCATTCGAGCCTCTTTCAGCCACAAAGAAGCCAACTCCGCTAAAGAGAGAAAGAGGCCCTTAGTATTAAAAGACTACCAAGGTCCTTCACTCCTAGGCCTCAGCTTTCTTTTATCCAAACACACCATTGCCCTAACGGTCGAATTTATCCTTAAACGCTAAAAGTTCCCGCCATGAGACCTCATTTGGACTCTAGAGCCCATTTAATCTTAATCCGCTGGACATCACTTTGTTGGCCCTCTTCCACACTTATTTTTTGTGGGCTTTTGGTAAAAGGCCCTGGCCCAACATATGTTCTCCTTTCCATGCAATCTCTACTAGACCTAGATCCAACTACGCTTTTAGATTGAGAGCACGCCGGCCCATGGGTTAGCGGGGGGCTTTGCTTAAGCCATTCGGATCTGGATCCACTTCTTAGGACTCGTGTCCCACCTTCCCCCTTACTTGCTACCTCAAAAACCCATCCCTTACGCGAGGGGCCCGAGCGTATCTCTCACGGTCTTGTCCTTGCCACCTTCAGTCATTTTAGGCCACTAAGGGGGGCCACGCGCATTTGCTAGAGCATCCTCATCTTCTTCTGCAACTATTTTTTTTCCGCCTTCACCGGGTAAATTTCTATGCTTTTCGGCGGTAACTCCCACCAAATTTGAAGCTCGAAGCTTCTCGTCCCTTACAAGTTGTCGACAATGCCTAGTCTAACCTTCCCTTCTATTTTCACCAGGATTCTTTTATCGGCCTTCACCCTTAGGGTTGTCTCTTAGTCGGTGCTAAAAAGCCCCACGGGTATCCCCTATCATCTTGGAACCTCTTGTGGCTCTAGAATTTACCCAGGTAATCCACAGCGCCCATCACCCCACCTTGGCTCAAGGGATGTCCTTAGGCACTACCCTAAACCATCTTCTCCTTGTCTGAAGAACCTTATTTGCTTCCTCTGGACTGTCAAATTCCATGAATAGGAGATCTTAGTTCAGGAAAGCCACCATTAAACTTCCCTTCATCTTGCCGGGTTGTTTCAAAGCCCAACTCCAACATCGTCAGGTAAGAATTAGGAGGGTTCTTCCAACTTTCAACCATGCAGGATTTCAAAGTTCTCATAGCCTCCCTTGGTAAACGTTTACTCCGCCCCTGATACCCCCTGCGCATCTGTGGATCATACTCGGATGTTGACATCTTTCTTCTTCATTCCTCAATAGTTCTTCCATGATGAGCTCCTATTCGCCTTTGTCTAACTTTCCCGTTCCAAAACAAACAGACCCTCGGTTTGACCCTCTTCTTTTGTTCCTTTCATCCCTAACTCTCTAAGCTTATCTGCCAACAAAACCCATCCTTTGAAACATTGACCTTATAGATAAGATATCCTGTGTTTCCTCCCATAAGTGATCGAGCGTGATGACCAAATTTACCCGCATCATTTTATAACACTTCAACTTGCCACCTTCCATTTTCCTTTCATTAAAGAAACTTTTAGTGTTTTTCCTTCCTTACAACGGATCTCACGGCTCTTTAGCCGGGATACAGCCACTTCTTCCTCGGAAATGAACCCCGAGACACCACCCCCTTTCTTTCTTTTGTGATGGGCCTTCAAAGATCTACCTTCACCCTCATTGAATCTTAAGGACTTTGAGTCTATGGAGGCAAGCTCTTTAATCCCTCTCATCTTCTGGGTCATGAAAAATCATCATAAATCATTAAATCTTTAGTCAAATAAAATCTTTGCATGAGATTTATATATGGTGCTAACAAAGGAAGGGATGTAGCTGCACAAGGTAATAAAAACCAAAGGCACAATGAACCAACAACACCTATCTAAGTGCTCGCGAAGAATCCGTCAATCATTTATTTGATGATGTTTTTAGTAACAACATTATGTATTTGTCATGGAAAGTATTGATATTGAAATCATGTGATCAACGGTCAAAACTTACGAAAAATAATTTTATTTCCATCCAGCAATGGTTAATTTCTGTAGCTTCTGTCTTCTTTTTATATTAGATAACTGAAGAAAGTTTTGGGTTTTTCTTGCTAAATATTGCATTTCTATTCTTCAAACTACCTGACCCTACTTATTTCGGATCTGGCGATGCCATTGAATTAGATATAGCATCAGTGATTCTTGCCACCTCCAACAAGAAACCAGCTACCTTTATAACCCCTCAGTGAAAATACCTCTTTTCCCTCCTCAAACCCCCGATTATAATGGCTTTTGAGCTTAGCATAGCTCTGGCAAACACACCCTTTGAAGGGCTAGAACATGACAAAATTGACACCAATCACGGTGCTTCAAAAAGCTTTCATGCGGGATTCATGCATATCTGCAGCTCATCAGTGATCTGTAGATTTAACGATGCCTTTGTTTGAGTTTCTAGAGTGGGGGTCTTTTGTTGGTATCAAAATTGTTTTCTATACTCTTTATATCGGCCTTGCTTTGATACTCCTTGCATGGGTTTGTACTTTTGTTTATGCCTTTTCTTTTTCCATTTATTTACATATCTTTGCGATCAAAATAAAATCGATTGTTTATAAAGAAAAGATTCATAAAAACAAAATAAAGACAATGAGGATTTAATGTTTCATATTATTTATGGATCTTCTAAAGATAAGGCGATAAAGGGTTAGAAAAGATGCATCTAAGAAAAAGGCATCACTTCATGGATCGGAGTTCGGGGTGGTAAGCTTATCCGTTTGTTGGGAGCTTAGGGGCATGTTAGACTCAGTTTGCTTGCTTAAGTCAGACTCTGGAAAGAGGAGGGAAGACGCTACAAAATGGAAAGAGGCTCAAACAAGGTGGGAGGTTTCATCCGGTACGTTAAAGGAATCTTTCAAGGAAAAGCTTTAATATGATTTTCCCACGGAGGTAAAGGATCGGTTGGAAGTGGAAGACTCTTTCTAAAAACTCGACAATTAGGAGTGCCCCAAA
Source organism: Tetrastigma voinierianum (assembly GCA_016808115.1). Lineage (NCBI taxonomy): Eukaryota > Viridiplantae > Streptophyta > Magnoliopsida > Vitales > Vitaceae > Tetrastigma > Tetrastigma voinierianum. The sequence continues at coordinate 87,424 of JAEQBH010009048.1, read as the reverse complement.
GAGGCCTCAAAGGGAGAACACGAGGAAAGAGAGGAAACAAAGGGGAGGATCATTTGAAGCCTTCCCATACTTTTGGCCAGATAACATCTAGATCTTTCATTATAGATCTTGGTGAGAATAAGAGGATTGGAGGAAGAGGGTATTTGTGTTGAGATAGGGCAAGAGGTTTGGGAGAGGCTTGATCATTAGGATAGATGCTTGCTAGGGTGGTGGGGGGAAGGGCACTCTTGGTTTCCGGAGACAGATTCTATAAGGAATTGGGCTATCTTGCAATGGAACGTGGATGAATCTTTTGCCGTGGTGAGATTGGGAAGGGGCCTCTAGCTCTTTGAGGTTTAAGAACATCAAGGAGCAGACAATGTGCTGGATTTGGTAAAGATGTGATGTTAAATCTACATTTCGAGAGACGGGGTTGAATATATGGTGTATGAGTCATGGGGATGTAGAGGAGAAGGCGTGGGTGAGAGTAGTGGGGCTTCAATGCACTTGTGGAGCAGAAAGATTACGAAGAAGATCGCGGATGCATGTGGAGGTTTTGCGATGGATGAGCAGATGAGTGCTCTCTAGTTGTGTGGAACAGGGATGTTAACAGTGAAAGTAGGAGTTTTTGATCCATCAATTTTTGTCCAAGGTGGTGGTTAGAGGATATAAGTTCTTGATTTAGTTGTGGTGGGAGCTTTCTCCATTTATGGAGGCCTTGCCGAGATCAGAGAAGAGTTCTGGTTTCAGACATAGTGGGGAAGACAATGAAGATGCACACACGGGGGGAGAGTGAATATAGGGGGGCGGATAAAGCAATGTTCTGCGGGTTGTAGCGGGATCAAGGTAGGCGCGTGGCCTCATGTGGTAACCTCCAGGACCCAAAGGTTAGTTGAGCAGTCGTCGAGCAGAAGACTCGGATAGTCGGATTGGTCACACCATTCTTCGAGCTAGGGTTTAGGTAGAAGTTTCGAGCAAGTGGGTAGACTCAAATCCCCGACTCTTGATGCAGTCCAAAAGCAGTGGGCCCCGGAGTCGTTCTTGGAATGAGGCCTGAGGACTTCCATTCCTAAAAGCCCGAGGAGAAAGGACCTATGCTTCAACTTGAGTCAAGCCATTGCCTTTGGAGGCTCGATGGTGCTGATGTCTGAGTAGATAGAGAGTGTCCCCATAGTAACTCATTCCAAGCCCTAAGAGACCCAGTTAAGAGGTACCTTGTGAGAAAGACCTAGAAGGCGATGTTCGGGAGGAAGAATTATCATTAGATGTCGAGTAAAGGGAAAATGGGTCGGTGTTTCTATCAAAGACCCAGTTATGGAGACGTTGGAGTGTGTGTGGATTCTTCGGCACACAGGAGAGTGGTTGGGAAGCAAACATGGAATTGAATAGAAAGCGGGTTTGGGGTCTCTACTCCTATTGTCGATTCATCTCCCTTTCTATTTTTGTGGCCCTGGTAATTCAAGGGGCTCTTTTGGCTGGGGTATATGATTGAGAGAATAAGTATTTTGCAGTTGGCAGTGTGGCGAAGGATGAGTTTGAGAGGGAGTGGGAGTGGGGGAATCAGAGGCGGTTGTGGGGTATGCGGAGGGGGAAGGGAAGAGTGGCAGCCACATTAGCAGTGGAAGGGCCATAAAGGTGGAGGTTAATATGTTGATAGAGTCAATAATTCTTGGGATTTTGTTGTGGGTTTTGAGCCTCTATCGTGACCTTATCACGGCTATTTGAATCAAGGACAAAAAATGGGACAAGCAGCGGAATTATTAGAGATGAACATGGATTGGAAGTTTGGGTGTTGTTCTTGATGGTGGACAGAAGTGGGAAGGTGCAACGAGACAAGGGAATCTTATGCTAAAGTTAGTATGAAGATCAAAATCTTATCACAGGCGTTGAAGTCAATAAATTCTAAGAAGAGAAAAGTTATTAAATAGTTCATTTAGGGACCAGCGGTTGGTGGTTTGTCTCTAGGAAGCGAAGTGTGGAGGTGTCCCTCAAGTTGGTTCCTTGACTTAGAGGCTAGGGCTCGGTGGGATTGCATTGAGTTGACAGGGGCATTCTTTTGTTTGGGATGAGAACTGCGGAGTTAGTGATCATAGTGATTGGGCCCATGCTCCATGTCAGGTTTATTCAGGAATGTGGAAAGATGGGTTCAGTGGATCTTCAGTGTTCTGATTAGGTTGTGGAGCAATATAAAGGGAACTGCCCCAGGAGGAATAGGGGGCAATTAGAAGTTTTTGGCCAAGTCCATGGTGCATTGGGAGTGATTTTAATGTTACCACTTCCCCAATTAGAGAAAAAAGGGAGGCAGAGTCAACCTTGGCTATGCGCCATTTTACAGAAGTAATTAATGATTTGGTGTTGATAGATTTGCTGCTGCAAGGAGGCCCTTTTACCTAGAGTGGGGGTAGCCATGGTCGTGTGATGCCTAAGATTGACAGGTTCTTGGTTTTGGGAGATTGATTGGGAGAGTTACTTTAGCAAGGCGATCTAATGTACTATGCCCAGACTAGTCTTGGATCACTTCCCCATCCTCTTAGATGGTGGTGGAATCATATCAGGGTCCTCTCCTTTCCGCTTTGAGTCCATGTGGCTAAAGTTTGAGGGTTTTAAAAGGGCGGTGACAAGGTTTAAGCTTCAAGGGTTCTGCTAGTAATACTCTAGCTACAAAGTTGAAGGCCCTGAAAGGCATCCTAAAGACTAAGGAAGTCTTTGACAATGTAGGGTTTAAGATGGCAAAGGCCTTGCGTAGAGTGTGTCTGAAATAACTTGGAGAAGGAGAGGGAGCTTTCCCTAGAGGAGTAGAGAGTTAAAGGTAGGGATGATTACAAGTGGACTCTTCTAGAGGAGGTTTCGTGGAGGCAAAAGTTCATAGAGTTGTGGCTTAAAGAGGGGGACAGAAACACCAGTTTCTTTCATAGATTGGACAATGCTCACAAAGAATGCTTTAATGGAATTAGAGTTAACGATGGTGGCTCACTAATGATTCTACTATTCGGGATGGGGTTGTTAGCCTTTCAAGGACTTTGTTTTTGCAGGCTTAGGGGGGGGGGGGTTGTTTTTCACGACATCGCTCTAGATGTTTTGGAGGTTGAGGATTCTTATAGACTGAAGAACAAGTTCTCAGAGGAAGAAGTTCTTGCAATTGGATTCTTCAAGTCCTTTAGTTGAAGGATTCCCTATTGTTTTCTAGTCCTTTAGTTGGGAGTTCGTGAAGGATGAAGTGATGGGATTCTTCAAGGAGTTCTATGAGCATAAGAAGTTTGTGAGGAGCCTGAATGCCACATTCCTGGTGATGATCCCCAAAAAAAAGTATAGTAGAGGACATAAAAGATTATAGGCCCATAAGTTTGCTTGGAGGCCTTTATAAGATCCTAGCTAAGGTTCTGGCTAGTAGGCTAAGAAGGGTTATTGACAAAGTGGTCTCCCATTCTCAAAATGCCTTTATTGAAGGGAGGGAAATCTTGGATGCAACTCTAATTGCTAACGAGGTTATGAACTCTATGCGGAGAAGGAATGATGGCAAGTTGGTTTTGTATTGGTTGTGAAAAGGCTTATGAGCCATTGGTGGAATTTTGTAAGCTTGAGGTAGTGAGGAGAATGGGCTTTGCGCATAGATGGTTGTCTTGAATCAACCGGCGTATGTCTACTACCACTTTCTCTATCTTACTTAATGGCTCCCTTGTTGGTATCTTTTGGAGCTCGAGGGGTTTAAGCCAAGGGGATCCCCTTTTCCCGTACCTCTTTGTTTTAGGTATGGACATCTTAAGTCATTTGATAAACAAGATTGTGGATGGCAACTATTTGTGATGCAAGTTTTGGGGTCGGTGAAGAGGAGGATGGGGTTTTGTCCACACACTATATGTTGATGATACCACATTGTTTGCAAGGCTAACTCAGATCAATGTGTCTGGGAGTGGTGCTGTTCATGGTTGAGGGGCTCTATCGGGAATCAATATCAATTTGGGCAAAAGTAGTTACTGTAGGAGGAATGAGATTGTGGGGCTTTGGTAGCGAGTTGGGATCTGAGGTGTTTCTCCCTCACATACTTGGAGTCTTCCTCTTGGAGCCCCACAACAGAGGTGTGGGACCCTATTAAGGAAAGATTTAGGAGGAGATTGGCCACTTAGAAGCAGTAGTATATTTATAAAGGGTGGAGAGTTACCCTAAGTCGTAGTACCCTATCAAGTCTTCCTATTTACTTCATGTCCCTCTTCCGGATCCCGAGGTTGGTGTGCAAAAGGTTGGAGAAAATTCAGAGAGATTTTCTATGGGGTGGGGGGGAGCTGGATAAAAAACCTGATATGGTAGAGTGGGTCACTATCTAATAAAAAACTTGGTGGGTTAGGATTCAAAAGCTTAAACAAGCTGAACAAAGCCTTATTAGGAAAATAGAATTGGTGTTTCGCCAACGAGAGGAATTTCCTGTGGAGGAAAGCTAATGCTTGTGCAGTTGCAGAGATGCGGGGGGTTAGTGCTCGGGAAATTTGAGGAAAGAAATAAGGAAGGTGGACAACTATCAATTGATGGCGGGACTCGATTGGGATGGAAGAAGAGTCAGTTTTTGGAAGGACGTTTGGTGTGGGGAGGAGGCTTTGGGCAGGTCTTTCCCGACCCTGTTTAACATGGTTGTCAATAAAGATGCTTTGGTCAGGGATGTTTGGGACTGTTCTAGGGAAAGAGGAGGTTGGATCCCTCGCTTTGATAGATCTTTTAATGACTGGGAGTTAAGAGAGGTGGAGAACTTCCTACACGCTATTCAGCCTTTGAAAGTTTTCACTAGTAGGGAGGACAAATTGATTTGAGAGGGAGCATTTCTCGCAGTATTCGATTAATAGCATTATGAGATGTTAGATACCCTACCATTTGCCTTTGTTGTTCCTTATTAATCCATTTGGAACCCCATGGTTCCCTTAAGGGTTGGCTTTTTTGCTTGGGAGGTGTTTTGGGGTAAGGTGTTATTTGGATTAACTCAAAGTAGAGGAGACATGACGACAAATGTTACTTCTACAAGAGAGAGGAGGAGACCATAGAGCATCTCCTGGTGCACTGCCCGCAAGCTAGAATGCTTTGGGAGCTTATTTTGGCTATCTTTGGTATGGGGTGGGTCCTTCCTTTTTCGGTGCGTCAAGCTCTTCTTTCTTGGCAAGGAGCTCAAGTGGGTAAGAAACGTAAGAAAGTGTGGAAGGTAGTCCCTCTTTGCCTCTTTTGGACAATTTGGTGCGAAAGAAATAGAGTGGCCTTTGATAATGAGGCCTTTTCTGTGTACAAATTAAAGAGTTCTTTTATTTGTAATTTTTGGCCTTTGTCCAATGTGTACAGTGGGGATAGAGACAAGTCTTTGTTGGATTTTTTAACTTGGATGGGGTATAGGCGACTTCTTGGGATGGTGGGTTTTCTTGAGCCATTGGCTCCCTATTTTTGGGAGTCCATTCTTTGTATACTCCAAATATACTCTTAGGCAGCTTTTGACGTATTGTTTTTTGTGGTTAATAATGCCATATGGTTACCCACATAAGAGCCAAAATAAAAATCACCTTAGAGTTGTTAAAATAATGTGCAGTTAAATGTAGTTGGAAACATAACTTTACAAAAAGCTAGAAGAAAAGACACCAAAAAGTTAAATCACATAAGACCATGTAACGAGTTGATAATCATAATAATTCTACAAGCAACAAGACATAAAATAGTTAACTAGGCGATGATTATGCGTTCAAAATTGGGCCATACATTTTCTTCCATTTCCATGCTCTTTATCTTCCGACGGTTAAGGATCTTAATAGCAACTTTGTGTCCAGTCAATGCATGTTCTGCAATTTTGCACAAATGAACCAATGCCAGAGTTTTCCCCAGCTTATAGTTTGGTAGTACATATCCATACCACCACCTGCACTTGAGTCCATGTTTCCCTGATTCATAAGCAAGAAACAAAAACACACACACACACCACAGAAAATGGATTATGGAAAAAGACTAAAACATGCATAATGCATGTAAAGGAAAATTGATAATAAAATGTTGCCTCAAGGCCATAGACTAGATTCAATTTAAATAATCAAGCTTGCTATTCAACTTAAATAATCAAGCTTGCACCACATTTGGACATCCATGTGTGCATACATTCTTATGATAATAATTAAAAGGATGAAAGTAGTAATGACCTCAAACTTCACATTCTTAGCTCCAAATTTCAGTACTACTTTCTTGAATAGCCAAATCAGTAAAGTATGCCAGAGGTAACTAACGAGGAAGAGGTGCTACTAGCATGAGTAGCCTGAAGTTGGCCCCAAGGCCAAACAAACAACAAAACGCACCATGGCTACTAGCCAAGAATCAGCACTTCAATTACCTTCTAATAATTTGTCAAAATTCCAAAAAAAAAAAAAAATTAAAATCTAGATATAATTTTACAGAATTCTTCAGTAATTCCATAGACACATGCAGATATATCTGTAATGCCGAAAAGGCAACCCATCTTATCTCAACACAATTAAGTTAAAACATAATAAATCTCGGAGAAAAGTATAGATGAGGAAAGATAGGTTAAAAGGTCGCCCCAGATGTCCATGCTTGTTTGTGATCCAGGGATTTAAAATTCATGAACTCAGATTTCTCTCGTCAGGGAAAAAACCAAAACAGAGAGACGAGCCCCAAATTCCCAAATCATTTTCTGTGAATCACTGACATTACACACAAACATTCGGACAAAGAGCTTTGCGTGCACAGTACCACTGAAGTCATGCCCACATAAAGAATCCCAAAGTCAACAAAGTGCTAAAAGAAAATCAACCTCGATTCAATCCAAAAACAGAAACGAACACCGAAATTCAGAGCAATTCTTTGAATTCTGAAACAAAACCCCAAACATCCGTGTGATTGGGGAAAGAAAAAACAAAATAAAGAATTCAAATGAGGCTAAACAAAATGAATAACGGATTGAGGTCAGGGTTCTTGTGAATCCATCGTGTGCAGTCCACAAACCCTAACAACGCCCTCAGCTAAAAGATACGCACATACATGCAGAGAGTGAAGAGGGAGAAACGTACGATGTTATCGCCAACAGGGCGGAGAAAATCAGAGGGTGGCGTCAGAGAGACTCTGGGTTCCGTCGATCTTCTCTCTCGGAGACGGAGACTGAGGCACCCAGATTCATCTGTCTCGTTGCTTTTGCATTTCTTTTTCTTCTTTTTTTTTTCATATTATGGAATGTGAAATTACGTAAATCACCCATAAACGTTTTGCCTAATGACGCAGTTTTAAGTTTTGAGAGTTTACAATATGTGGGAAGGAGTAGTGGAAATAATGTTGACGAAAAATATTGATAGCGGTGGGAGAATATTTTGTGGCATATGCTAAGAGGTGACTGAGTTGCAAGAATCCAAATCATGAACTCCCGTAATTCAATAATTTTTATAAAATTTTTTTAAATCAATTAAAGAATTTTATTTGTAGTCTTATAACCTAAATATCCAGTCAAATGACGATGTAATTTACTAAAGAATCAATACTAAGAAGAAGATAATCTCCAACCACAAATCTAACACATATCCAAATATAAAAAAAAAAAAATTGAAATAATTAACTTTGTAAATCACTTTTATTTTGTTATTATAAAAAAATGAATATTATCTTATTATTTAAATATGTCGTATCATATTTGAAGAATGTAAATTTCCCACAATTTGGATATAAAAATGGAGAAAAATGGGGAAAATGATTGAATAAGATTTTTTGGTACCGTCTTACAAGATGGGTAAAAAATGAAAAATGGTGGAGTTGTTTTATTCATTAATAAGTTAACAATATTTTAAATTTTACATAAATCTATAATAAAAAAGAAAATTACTAATTATTTGATTACTTGTTTTTTGAACTTTGTGCTTAAAAGTGATTTTGAGAACATATAAAAAACGTCGAAATAGTGTTATCTCAAAATCCACTCATCTTATTTGAAAATGTTTATTTGTATACCTTTTTAAAAAAAAAAACCAAACCATGACACATATTTTCCCTGTGCTCTTTATTTTTTAAAACAAAAAATAGTTTTAAAAAACAAAAACCAAACAGGATTTACTTTCTACAAAAAAAAAAAAAAAAGGAAAATTACTACTATAGATTTGATCCCTGATAGACTGCCTCATGATCCCTTACCAAAATAATTTGTGCATATTATTAGTGCACACACAAAAAGCGCTTTTAAGTTTTAAGTCATATCATATTCAAACTACAGGTATATTATGTTGTGTTGACACAGAAACAGAAGCCTGTAAAAAAGACATATATTGAAAATGGAGACTGCATGGAAAAGAGCCGAAAACTATACGCTGACATGTTTGGTATTAGTTTTCTTTCTCAGCTTAAAAACAGTGTTCTACGTTTAATCTATATTAATACATAGAGCAAAGCCCTACAGATGCTAGTGGTTTTATACAACTGGTTTCCCAGTCACTTTGCCAAGAGCTAAACAGTGGCGATGAGATATGGGTGCATATCTGTTCTAACCAGAGGATGGGGGCGAAGCGCGATACTTGGCTGCACCTCTCCATGCATAGTATGCAATCCGGGACTCATAGAATCATGCAGCCATAGGTTTGGGTCAATGTAATAGCAGGCCGAAAACCACAAGTTATGTGTAAACTAAGGGTGTAAATGAATCAAGATGCTCGTGAATTACTCAAGTTTGACTAGTAAAATACTTTCGACTTAAATTTAATCGAGTCAAATTCGAGTATCCGCAATACCGACTCGAGCTATTCGTAGGTTTAATCGAGTTTCTTATTTTATTAATCAGTACGATATCAGTATAATTAATTAATTTTTTAATTGATTATAGCTTTATCGAGTGACTATTTTTTTAGTCGAGTTTCAAATATCTGAAATGAAGCTCGATCTCAATCGAGTTCGAGTTTCGAGTTTTTTAATAGAGTCGAGCTTGGCTTTGTATCGGCTCGACTCGATTCCACCTAGTGTAAACATGAATCCAAGGCAGAAGGAGAACTGGAAGAAAGTTTGAGGCATCCTGGAGATTTCAGTTCTTGGTAAATACTAAAAAAATGGTGAAAATGATGATAAAGATAAATTCTTTATGCTTCTATGTGTCAAGGAAAAGAGAGGAAAATGCTACATGATTTTCCTTGAACCATCATTCAGTAGAAAATACAAGAAGAATCATATATAATTCAAATTAATAAATAAAAAACTAAAAAAGTTTAATTATTCAATCTTGATACAGAAGGATTAGGTAGTGAAATGAACTTCAGTTGAATATTATAACAATTTCTTGATAAGGCAATTAAGATATATTTAAAAGCACCAAACATAAGTAGGAACAGTTTTCCTATCAAAGGGAGAAAAACCTTTTTTGTTCTTTTTGATAAGTAAAAACCTGCTAAAGCTCTTGCTAACCTGTAGTTCAACCTAGAAACTGTATTGACACCTTCAAATGATTCATTGGGGATCTTTGATTGTGATAACTTCTACTCAATCTGTAGTTTTGAAAAATGCTCAAAGCTAAACATTAATCCATGGTTGACTCACAAAGGATAATTACTCATACTAACACTATCTTTTTTTTGGATACTTTGTAATTTGCTTGACCAAGTGGTGTGATATTGAACAATTTCCCTTCAGAACCTATCAAGAAAAACGATTTTCCTTCAGAATGGCCAAAGAGCTGACAAAATGTTTCTTTTTCCTCTACTTTTTTGTGAATTCAAAATTTCTTAAACTTAACATACGTCCATTTTAAATGCATGACCACTAGTTGAGGACTCTGGATGTGTGGGCTCGATGATGTTTGGCAATGCTAGGAGCAGAATCATGCTTAGTTATCTGAAGAGAGAGTATGGCTGTTCATGCCAGTAGCTGACTCAATGCTAAAAGTAGTTGTTACCCTTACTGTTGGCTCCCAACTATATATCTCTGTTCTTTGATTCAATAGCACAGAATAAGTATGGGGTTTCTCACAATCCCAACCAAATCCAAGAGAACGCCCTTGAATGATATCAAATAATCCATTAAACACCTGTGCAAATGAATTCTCAAGGTTTTAATAAATTCTTTGGGCTGGTGAAAATATGTCATCTCTTCTACAGAGGAAGAAAATTCAAGGCCTCAAGGTACTAGATTTTTCTTTTTTTTGGTCTCTTAAAAAAAAATTTTTTTTTTTTTTGATGAATAAACAGGAATATATATATAACAAAAAAGAAGGAGCAAGACCTAAAGGGATATACAGGGCATATACAGAGGCGTGAAAGCCAAACCCAAGAAAGGGCAAAGAAACAATGAAATACGCCCTAAGATGGTACTCAGACAGCGGATAGTTGCTTTCACAACTGATTGCTTCTCTTTTATTGGGGCTACAATTCTTATTCTAGTTTACTAAACAAAAAACAAATCGTTTAATCTAAATAACTATAACATGAACTTTCTTATAGATTTATTGATTTTATCTTATCTGTAAGCAATTCACTTCCAATTGAGATATGAAAGAAACAATAGATGCTATTATAGTTTCCTTTAGGCAATCTTGAGGGATAGCTCAATTGGGAAGACCTCGGATTTACTCTCTAATGGTCAATTGGTCACTAATTTGAGTCCGGATTTACTCTCTAATGGTCAATTGGTCACTAGTACGAATCTCTTAGGGCCACTTTGCAGAAGATTTCCTAATTAGCAGGCCTAGAGAAGATTAATCGAGGCCAATGCAAAGCCCAATTAGGACAACCATGTTCCTTCGAAAAAAAAAAGGGTTTCATGTAGGCTATATTTGGTTCTTGGAAAATTTGGAAAAAAAAGAAGAAGCAATGGAACAAATATGAAGAGAAAAGGTAATAAAAAAAAAGTCAAAGGAAAATAAAAAACAAGCTTAACATCACTAAATTGTTTTTATATGGTTCTTCAAACTCACTCTTGGGCGCAATTTTAGTGCCTCTCCTAATACATTTCTTTTTACTTATCAAAAAAATTTAAAGGTTGAATAATTTTAAAATATATAAAATTCTAATGAATTTTAGTTGCTTTTTTTTTTAATATTTTCCATAATTGAAACTAAAAAACATGATAAAACCATTTTCTTCAACATGTACCTTACAAGAACCAAGGTTGCCTAAAGGAGTATTCAACAAATATCAAACTGTATAAATAGTATAAATAATTACCTATACTCCACATTTAGCATTCATTTTTTTTATCAGTACACTCCACATTTAGCATTCATTATGTAAACCATTAGGCATTGTCTTCCGAAAGCAACCAATATAAATGGGGAAGAAAAAGAAAAGAATGTTTCTCCATACCTGGGAGGAAGGTGAGGACTCCAATGGCTAAAAGACCATAGGCCTGGGACTTATCTCCACCCATGTGACCTGTGAAGATAAAAAATGACAGAGAGAGAAGAAGTATTCCGAGAAAAAGCAGGAAAAGTGCCAGAGCAATGGATTTCCAGGGGATTTTTATCAAAGGACTTTGGTGTATGATCAAACCGAGGGTCAAATTTACTATCATACTCATCATCAAGCAGGAAGGCGACTATACACCTTGGCGCCCTGGATGCCATACCAATCAAACCAAGTTCTTTATTGACTTTCAAAGGGTGCCCACAAACCTGAGGTTTCAGAGTTCAAACCAGTGCAAGGTACTTCAAACATCAAACCACCAAACAGAAGGACGAAATCTGAATGAAGATATAATAACATAGTGAAATTAAATACATTGATATGCATGGTGAATTTCATAAATGAGAACACAAACCCGTGCAAGTTTAACACAGAAACCATGCTTAAGGTTCAAAAAACAAAATGAGATGGTCATTCACTAGGAGTTCAAGTACCCAGATTAAACTCAGAGCAGGACAGAGTGCTGCATCTTGCAGCTGCAAGAAGTTTGGCAATGGCGAGGCAAGAGGAGGAAAAGAAAGTCAAGGCAGGATCCTACACAAGGACTCGTGGATAAGTCATTACTTGTTGGGTTTGTCATTTGGTGCTCTATTTAAATTTGTATTGAATTGAGAATCAATGCAGAAGATTGCCAATACAGCTGATGCATGAAGAATCTATCGCTGACATTGCACCTGTGCAATGTTAGAGTGCATCTGTTTTTGCCTACAGTTAAGACTCATACTAAAACCTTATGCTCATGCATTTGTTCAGGTGTAGAGCTTAAAGACAATGATCTCTTGACTCACAGTGGTGCAATAAAAAAATTGTAAAGCTAAAATTCTAATATCCAGAACAGATGAAACCATTTCTATATTTCAATCACACTTAAGGTTGCTTTCTACCATGAATTTATCATCCTCTGTTTCCAAAACAAACATACATATGAATGTCTGGATAAAGATTTAACAGCCAAAAGAAAGGAACAAAAAGCTAATGGCATCTACCAGAAAACCAATTTAGAAGACATGTTCAGAAACATGTTTCCCAATCCATTCTGAACTTTCCGAAAAAATAACCCATTTTCCATTAACACCAAAGTCAGATGTTCTCTGTTTTGTTTCCACAGATTTTCAGATTATGAATTTTGAGGGCTGTTGCAACAGTTAAAGATGAAAACCAGCGACACAGTCAAAAACCCATTAACTAAAATCATCATCCAGCTACTGATTCAAGATCGCATCAAATGCACAACAATGAAGACTACCTAGATTTACGATGACATTTGGGGTGAAGAATTGTGTGGGAATGTGGTGAACGCGGTGATTAGGGCTTCAGGCAGACTCCACCAGTGACAGATCCGCCGGACTGGAGATGAGTCGCGCGGCCCGGTGGCGTCGGGCAGATAAGAACGACTGGAATAGCAGGTCTGAGTCTACTCCGTGGCAAAAGAATCAAAGAAGTGGGGCGGTTGACTGTGACCAGACTTTCTGGTGCAGCCCTCATTATCGACCGTCCATTTCAACATTACTATTGTTGTATGTAATTCAATTAAATTATTGAATTATGATTCTATTTTGATTGGGATAAAATTTAATTTATATTTTTTATTTTAATTTCTATAATTTAGCATTCAAATTACTCGATTAACAAAAATTTGGAATCCCGAAATGATTTTTTTTTTTTTTTTTTTATGAACTTCAGTAGTCTCATTTTATTAATTAAAATTGGATGTTTTATTTTTTATTTTTAAATTAAAATTGGATGTTTTAAGATAAAATTAACCAAAATATATGCGCATGTTTGGGTTATTGTTTCTTAAAAATGTTCCTAGAGAAAAAGCAATCAAGACCCATTCCCCTCATATATCTAAATACTCTAAATGCATCCATATCTTATTCATTACGAATGAAATATAATTTTTTTTATCATTATTGGTCTGAAATCATCTCTTTCATCGTTATTTCCCAAATGTGAGTTTTCTTTTTCAATAAAATGGTTTATTACATACCGATATAAGTTTTTCCTTTGTTTTCATTTATTTTTTCATGTTATTATCGTTGACATGCTATGATATGTTTTGTCGCCCATTTATTACGGCATACAGTTCTATAGTTAACGGTTGGCTTTGTCATAGGTTTTCATATTAGTGTTTTAGATAGCAAAGTTTCGATCAAGTAAAGTCATCATTGTCGATGTCTTTATAAATCAAATCTTGGGTAAAACGGGCCCCCTTCCCCAGGTTGTTTCCACTTTTGTTATTAACTAGGAATGTTGCATCATCCTCTAATAGTTTTAAGACTTTTGATTCTGTGTTTCTACGAATCAATAAATTTATCTTTTAAAAAAAAATGTTCTTAGATTTTTTTTTTTTTTTGAAAACATATAGAATACCATTTTGACTATTCTTTGAATTTGAAATTTTGTTTTTTTCTCTAAATTTGTTATTTGCTTGTTTTTAAAACTCAAAAAAATGAACAAAACGTATTCCTTCTACTTATTTTCCTTGTTTTTTAGAGGAAGAAAAACATTTCAAAAACTTCTAAAGGAGGATGACCAATGATGGGCACTCAGCGTACAATTGCTTTGATTGAAGGGTGAATATCTCAAGTTTAGCCTAAACGTGCGTGTAGAAGCAGATAATGAATCGTATTACATCTTACATGAGAAGCAGAGTGACTCGCGCTACGGATAACGTTCACTCTAAACTCACCTTTAGGCATCAGATAGTGCTTTTAAAATATGATGGAACTCTCGTGCTTTGACTTTCCAGTAAGTCTCATGACCAGAGTGATGAATACACAATTGGTGGCGTATTATAGTGGAATCTAACACATTTAAATCACAATGTACTCACATTTGGCATAAAAACGGTACTTCAGTCTCTTATGTTTTTAGATTTGTGCGAGTCTTTCAGGTTTAAGCAGTAGTACTGGGATGGCTCGGGAGAAGCCAATGTAAACAATGTGGATGTGGGTGAGAAATTCAGCGAAGTTTCGAGACTTATTGAGAAACAGGAAAGCACAGGAGGACAAGTCCTACCAGGTGAAGAACTTCAAGTCTGGGTAGAACTTCTTCAGAGTGTGATAAGCGAGTCCTCTGGAATTAGAACTTAGAATCTGCCGGTAGAACTTTATCAGACACTACGGGATTGTCCAAGAGATTTAATCCAGGACAGTGGAGGCACTTCGTGCGGACGAATGAAAATCACTTTGGAGGGCTATAAAGGAGGAGGACATAGTATTAGAGGATCTTTTGGAGTCTTTTTAGTTTTCTCTTGAGTTTGAGTTCTTGCTTCTAGGGTTTAAGGTTTTTAAGAGTTTTCTCCGATTTTGGTGGGCACCTTGTAGATCAGATTTGATTTCCAAGTATTTAAAGTTTGGATTCAGAGTTTGTAATCTTTCAGCATAAATATTATTTCTTTAAAAATCTTACTTAGCATTATATTATTAATTCTCGGTTTACAGAGTTAAGTCGATTTCTTCAGTACTGTTTTTATGATTAATTGTTCCTCAACTTTAATTGTTCATATAAATTTGGAGTTCTAAACCCCTATGTTTGGGATGTGCTCCTTTGGAAACTCGCACTGATCAAGGTAAAGTCCATAAATTCTCTCTTGATTTTCAATGGTTTGTGTAATATTGATCACTTGTGTAAGAAGGTTTAAATCATGGATTGGACAAATTCGCGATAGCATTAGCAGATGACCTAAGTCACATTGTTCTTGATCGTAATCTTGACTAGGGTTGTTTTAATTAGAAACAAGTGTTTTAACAATCTGATGTCTTTATTTTTAAAAGCATTTAGATAATCCTCAAATGAGACCATTTATCAATGATTATAGATGGAGTTTATAAAATAAGTGGAAGGACTTACAGTCAGTGGTGGAACCCTAAAAATCCCGACCAATTGTCTTTCCTATTTAAAACATTAATCAATGGCATTCAATCAAACAACACAACACTGATTTTCTTTCCGTCACTTTTAATGGAGAATAGCTCCTGATCAACGAATCGAGACCACTCCACGGCTGGAGATGGCGCTGTGGATTACAGCGATATTACAATCCTAAGGCGACTATAATTCCTACATTAGAATAGAATTGAGCATCTTAATCCGAAGACCGAAAACAACCGACACCTAATCAAGTAGCCATTATCTTGGCCAATCAAAAGCCCTTACGAATCCCGAAGCATCCCGGCCACTAAATGAGTGGCTATCCCCCTGATCTCAAGCGTTGGACGACTCACTTCATACAATTGCTGAAGCGTCACTGCTCTTTCACATGGTTGATAAGTGATAACTTTCACCCATAAGGCCTGGGACTTATCTATACATGTGACCTGAAGATAAAAAATGACAGAGAGAGAAGAAGTATTCCAAGAAAAAGCAGGAAAAGTGCCAGAGCAATGGATTTCCAGGGGATTTTATCAAAGGACTTTGGTGTATAGTCAAACCGAGGGTCAAATTTACTATCATACTCATCATCAGCAGGAAGACGACTATACCGCACTTGGCGCCTGGATGCCATTTCAATCAAACCCAAGTTTGCAATAGCTTTCAAAGTGCCCACAAACACACAAGTTTTCAAGTTCAAACTTGAATTCACAAGGTACTTCAAACATCAAAACCATAAACAGAAGGACAAAAGTAAATCTGAATGAAAATGTATATAACATAGTGTAGAAATTAAATACACATTGACCAAAGCCTCACATGATGAATTTTTATAAAATGAGAGCAAACTAAATTAGATTAGCTTCAAAAGCCAGCAGGTTCAAAAACAAAATGAAGATGAACATTCACTAGGGTTCAAAGATTAAAACTCAGAACACAGGGCGAGTGCTGCATCTTGTACAAGAGAAATTTGTCACACAGATACACTCACATGGGTCTATAGACATGAATGGAAGATTTAGTTTGTCTCAGGATAGTCAGAGACATGGGGAGATTAACAAAATAAAGAACTGGAAATTATCAGATATAATCCAACTTGGCCCAAAGAGGAGTAGACCAACCAGCAACTACTGTTGCAGTGTTTTTCATGGACAACATGCTTGTTCACCCGCAATGGCAGGAGCAGAGGAAGGGAAAAAGAAGTCGAGAAGCAGAATCTAGGGACTCGTGGATAAGTCATGGCCCACATTAGGATTTGTCATTTGGTGCTCTATTTAAATTTGTGATTGAGAATCCATTGCAGAGAAGATTATAAATGGCTGAAGTATGAAGAATCCTGTCGCTGTCAATTAATCAGAAGAAAGATCAACGAGAGACATTGCACAAGCAATGTTAAGTGCATCCCTAATTTTGCACCCCTACGATTAAGACTCAGCTATAAAAACTATGCTCATGCACATTCAGGTGCTTGAGCTTAAGAAGACAATGATCTCTTGAAACCACAAATTGGTATAACCAAAGTATGAAAACTGAAATTCTAATATCCAGAGCAGATGAAACCATTCTATATTTCAATCACATGGTGCTTTCTACCATGAATTATCATCTGTTTAAACTAACATACGTATGCATGTCTGGATAAGTTTACTTGCCAAAGAGGAACAAAAAAGCTAATGTACCAAGAAAACCAATTTAGAGACATGTTCGAGAGAAACATGTTTTCCCAAATCCATTCCTGAACTTTCCGAAAAATAACCCATTTCCATTAACACCAGTCAGATGTTCTCTGTTTTGTTTCCACGGAATTTTCAGATTATAGATTTTGGGGCTGTTGCAGCAGATTAAGATGAAAACCAGCGACGATCAAAACCCATTAACTAAAATCATCATCCAACTTCTGATTCTGATCAATCAAATGCACAACAATGAAGGCCTAGATTTATTTGAAATTAGAAGAATTGTGTGAGATGTGGTCAAACGCGTTGATTAGGGCTTCAGACGGTTCACCGGTACAATAGATCGCCGGACTGGAGATAGTCGCGCGGCCGGTGGCGTCGGAGCAGATAAGAACGACTGGAATATGAGTCTGACTATACTCCGTGGCAAAGAATCAAAGAAGTGGGGCGGTTGACTGTGACCAGACTTTTTCTGGTCACAGCCCTGTTATCGACCGTCCATTTCAACAATTACTATTGTTGTATCTTAATTCTCAATTAAGTGACCCAGATTGTGATTCTATACGATTGGGATAAATTTAGTGCATATTTTTATTTTGAACATAATTTAGCATTCAAATTACTCGATTAACAAAATTTGGAATCGAAATGATTTTTTTATGAACTGTAGTCTCATTTTATTAATTAAAATTGGATGTTTTTATTTTTTATTTTAATTAAAATTGGATGTTTTAAGATAAAATTACTTCAAATATATCATGTTGGGTTATTGTTTCTAAAATGTTCCTAGAGAAAAAAGCAATCAAAGACCCAAGTACGCCATATATCCCCAAATACTCTAGTATTATATCTTATTCATTCAGAATGAAACCTAATTTTTATAGGTATTGATGCGAAATCATCTCTTTCATCGTTATTTCCCAAATGTGAGTTTTCTTTTTCAATAAAATGGTTTTGTCACATACAGGTACAAGTTTTCCTTTGTTTTCATTTATTTTCATGGTAATATAAGATTGACTTGCATGCTATGACCATGTTTTATAGCCCATTTATTGACATACAGTTCTATAGTTCTTGGTTGGCTGTCGTAGAGTTTTCATATTAAGTGTTTTAGATATGAGAGTTTCGATCAAGTAAAGTAAATGTCGACATCTTTATAAATACAAAATCTTGGGTATTCTAAAAAGAGCGGGCCTTGAGTTGTTTGTACACATTATTAACTAGAATAATTTAATTATTATACAATAGTTTGAGAAACTTGATTGTGTTTATAATTGATAAATTTATATCTTTTAAAAAAATGTTCTTAGATTTACTTTTTTTTTTGAAAACATACTTTAGAATACCATTTTGGTATTCTTTGAATTTGAAATTTTGTTTTTCTTCTAAATTTATTGTTTGCTTCATTTTTTAAAACTCAAAATGGACTTAAACACTATTCTTACTATTTTCCTTGTTTCCGAGGAAAAAACAATTTTCAAAAACTGAAGGATGAAGCCAATGATAGACCCCTCAAACCCCACACACGATGAAGACTAGCTGATTGAAGGGTGAATATCTCAGATTTCACTATGCCTCTTGTGTGGCTTGGAGTGTGAATAATATTATTCCATTACCGGCGAGAAATAAAATTATTTCGTAGCGCCTACGGATAACATTCATCTAACTCACCTTTAAGGGCATCCAGATGTCTTTTTTTCTAAATGATCATTTCACCAAGTCACATAAAGAACTTTCAGTAAATCAGCGACAGATGATGAATACACAATTGGTGAAATAATTATACTTAGGAATCTTGTTTTAAATCACAATGTATATTGGCATAAAGTAGATGCCAATCTCTGTGTTTTTTTAGATTTGTGGGGTCTTTCGGGTTTAAAAGCGTAAGTGCCTGCAGGATGTAAGCTGGGAAGCTAAATATGAAACAATGTGGATGTTGGGGTGAAATTAATGGGGTTGGGAACCCAGTAAAGCAGAAGCTTGGAGGACAAGTCCTACCGGTGGGAACTGGGTTTCTGGAGTAGAACTTCAGCCTGATTGCAGCGGGTGGCAAGTCTGGAGTGGGCTTCAAAGTCCCTCTGGGGTGGAGGCTTTTCATGAGCTCTCTGGGATTGTCAGGGGTCAATCCCAGGACGTGAGGGCACTTTCGTGTGAGACAAAATGGAAAATCACTTTGGAGGGGCTATAAAGGAGGAGGACACAAGTGACAGAGGATCTTTTTGAACCTTTTTAGTTTTCTCTTGAGTTTTGAGTTCTTCACTTTGGTTTAGGTTTTAGAGTTTTTCTCCAATTTTTGGGTGTTTTGTAGATCTAGTTTGATTTCCATTCTTTTAGAAGTTTTGGATTCAAGAGTTTGTAATCTTTCGACTAATAAATATTTTATTTTTCTAAATCATAGCATTCCATATTCTTCATTCTCGGTTTACAAGTTAATTAGATTTCTTCAGTACTTTATTTTTATGAGATTAATTATTCTCCTGACTTTATTAATTCATATAAATTTGGAGTTCTAAACTCTGTGGGATCTTGTGGGGAAACTCACTTACTGATCAAGGTAAGTCCCTCAATTCACTCTCTTGATTTTGATGGATTGTGTGTGCTCCGGTGACTTGTGTAGGGTTTTAAATCCTTGGATTGGACAGATTCTTAGCCAGCGTGTGAGATATTTCAATTTACGGTGTGGCAGTCATAATGCCAGCTCAGGTTCATTTAATTGAGAACAAGTGTTTAGTATTGCTTGATCGTCTTTTATTTTCCAAAAGCATTTAAAAATGGAAATCCTCCGTCGAGAAATGGTTCATCGATAGTTTGCAGATGAGTTTATAAAAAATAAGAGGTGGGACTTACACGATCGAGAAGTGAGTGGAACCTAAAGTCAGGCAATTGTCTTTCTATTTAAAACATTCAAACCAATCAGCCATTCAATCGGTAACACAACACTCGTTTCTTTGATATACTTTTAGTGGAGAATAGCTCGCATTGATCAGCCGAATGAGACCACTCACATTGGGGCTGGCACCGTGGATTCCCACGGTATTACAATGCTAGACGACTTCATGATTCACGGCAGAGATGAAGTCAGGCATACTAATCGGGCGAAGCATTTTTAGGCGCCGTTAGCAAGTGATGGCGACTAACAAGTTGATGCGAAGAGAGCTAGAGGTAATTTGTTGCATTTTTGCACGTCGATGCATTCTCCGTTTTCTTTTATTTTGTTTGTTTTTGTTGAGAAATCTCAGTAAGTGTTTCTTGGACAGAGTAAGTGTAGTGCATGTGTGGGCTGTAGAGAAACAGGGTGCATTGAGCTGTATCCTGAGCAGCCAAGAAATCCATTATAGTAGTGTGCCAAGATAACATTTTACCTCAATGGATAATCACGAAATGGCAGGACTCTAGACCTCCCACGGCGTGAGATCATAAGCTCCCGATAAACCCGGTGATAGGAGGAAATGGTAACCAGGCCTGATCAATATAGAGTTCCCTCCTCGCTGCCCAGCAGAAAGAACCCTTCGAGAAATTCTGCAACCTGGAGGACCACCACAAATTCTTATGTCGCTGATGAGGCCAAGTAATTCACGGTGAAGTGAAGATGATCAAAGTCTTCTACACTGTATACCAAGGAGTTCGAATCGAAATCCTTGCCTCTCATTCATGAGGATTTTGAGGATGTCTATGATTGCATTCCTCTCCACTGGTTCCCTACTCCATTATCTGTTTGGTCTTATTTCCTTTTTCTTTAAAGGAAAACCAAAAATCTGGTTCTCCACTTTTAATTCGATATTTACGTGGGAGAAACATGCGGAATGAATTCCTCAATAGAAGTTTTCCCTCACTTTGATACTAATGCCCCCTCATCACGAGCAATTCGAACTTAGAAAGCCCCGGGAGGTGGGCACCTACTTGACGGTATGGGAAAGATATAAGGATCTCTCCATGTATCCTCGTCATGGATTTGGATGTTGGTTAATTTGTGCATACTTTCATCAGGATTATCTGCAGGTAATAAGCAGTGCATCGACCAGTGTGTGCGGAATTTTTGAAAAGAGTGCCAAGGAGGAAATTCAACTTTTTGACACTATATGAAGGCATTTCGGGCAGGAACTGTACTTCTTTGAGCTAACTGCCCCAAAGTGCATACTTTTCTTGGTGGGGTGAATCCACCACCCCAGAGAATAGAGTTGTAGGCCAAGATTGCCAATTTGACAAGAATTAGAGGCCATGAGGATGAAGAGTGAGCGAGGTAACTAGATCCAATACATAATACCCTCGACACTCTTTTGGACCTAGAGTGGAGGGCCGCATTATAATAAGATGACCACACACACACTGACAATGCTTGCTTAATCTTCCTCAGATTGAGCCATTCAAATTGAACAAACCCAGCGCCCTTAACTTCTAGGAAACCTTTCAACTCCCGTACTAAAACACAATCTGGTTGGAGGTGGCATCTAATTTTAATTTGGAGAAATGGGGAGGACCACCTAAACTTAAACAGCAAGGGCCTCACTATCAGACAAAGGTTTTAAATTCCCATTCTCCATTTAGATCAAATTTGAGATTTCAAGGAAATTCAATCAAGGTCATCATCCAGAACCAAGGGAATCAAAACTCCACACTCTACCAACTTCCACACATAAGAGAAGCAGAGTGACATAGTCACACATCATAAAACCCAAAGAAACCAAACACAGTAATTCGAACTGCTTCCGAATGATGGATCCCGCATAACCAAGCACCTCATCTATACAACTCAACAAGAAAAGGGAAAACTTCCACTAAACCCATCCACAAACCCACAAGGTCAAAACAAAGGTGAAGTTTAGGTTCCAAGAGGGTACCTTTCGAGTATCAGAAGGCGGTCACTACTCCTTCTGAGTGGTAAGGTAGTCGACAAAACTATTCCAACCAAGGAACCATCACAAGAGCTCCTGTTATAGTGAATTACTAGAGGATGAAAAATCGACACCTCATGTCCCTAATACAAATGACAAAGATAAGCAAACGAGGAAGATAAGCCCAACTATATCCCTCCACCCATACCTCAGGCTAAGAGCAATCAAAGAAAGTGAATAACCATGCCGAATTTATTGAGTTGCTCACAGTGAAACTCGAACATTCCCTTTGTTAGAGGCCATTAAGCAAATCCCATCATATGCTAAATTTCAAGGACTCAGACGTAAAGGAAACTGTGTGTCAATAAGGAGGCATTCATGATCGAACAATCTACGTCCCATCTAACAACTGGCCTCAAAAAATACAAAGACCTGTAGTCCTACTATTTTTATAAAAGAGTTGGAATTCAAAGTCGCATGCTTTTAGGTAATTTAAAGGGCGTTAATCATTGGCCATCGATATTACGTGACCTGGGGTTAGAGAATTAGAGCCAACCAATATCACCCTCCAATCGGCCGATCAGTTATCACCTAGGGAATAGCGAAGGATGCCCGTCCAGCGCACACCTTACTTCTCCCACTATTTGCAGCCACGATCACTCACCGCCAACTATGAACTCACTCGCACTGGGTCACGATCTTAAGCAACCGCTAATGCCATTATACATCAGAGGGGAGCCCAATGATACTTTCACGGAACAGACTAATCAATATTTCAACGTAATCAGCTGAACGTGACGGTTAAGACACGTGCGAAATTAATACGACACTGCGGGTACAAAAATACCGATAATGTCTCACATGATGATCCTCTTAAGTCATGTCCGGTCACCTAATCGGGATGAGGAAGACCACTTTGGAGTCAGTTTCTCCACTTATAATCGGGAGCATAAAGATGTATTTGAAGTTACCAGTGGGTACCTAAATTCAACCTCACCAAACGTGAGAGGACATTGCCTTCTGAGGAGAAGCCACCTAAGCTCGAGCTAAACCTTACCAACACATCTTAAATATGCATTCTAGGGAGCATGACACTTTTCCAAAGAATCATATCTTCCTCCTTAAGTGACCAAGAAACTCAACTTTTGAAATATTGAAAACCCACAGGATCGCTTAGTCGACAATCGCGATATTAAGGAATCCACTCGATCCGCACATTACAGAATTCACTTGTGGCCGGACGTTAAACCTTCTGCAGAACCATGCACGTATCGAATCCAACAATGTTATGGTGAAGAAGGAAGTTTTAAAGCTCTGGATGTAGGTTTATTTACCCTATCAGATAGTAAGTGGGTTAATTCCAACACGTAGTTCCCTAAGAAGGCCTGGAGTCACAAAGAAGCTGCCAATGAAAATAACGAGCTCATTCCCACTGCAGGTCACTCGTGATGAGAGTGTGCATGTAATTATGCAGCTTAATGCGTATTCAGGAAAGACCATTTTCCTCTTCCGTTTGTCGATCAAATGCTAGAGAGAGTCATAGGCATGAATTTATTATTTTCGACATGGGTACCTGTGGTACAATCAAATTGAGATAGCTTTCGAAGATCAAGAAAAACTACATTCACTGGGCCTCGGGTACCTCTTCGCTTTAGAAAATGCAAAGTTCTTTGACTATGCAATGCAAAATTTAACATTCCAACGATGCATGATGGGAATTTCATGACATGATAGAAATCATATTGGAAATCTTCATACGATTTCGCTTTTGGTGACTCGTCGGGAGTCGCGAGAGAACTACAGAAAGTTTGGAGAGGTGCCAAGAGAAAATCTTGTGTTAAATTGGGAGAAATGTCACTTCATGGTAACACAAGGAATCGTTTTGTGCCACATCAGATCAAAAGATGGAATCAAAGTTGATAAGGCCAGTTGAACTCGATTTCCAACCTCCTTTACTCCTAAAGGTGTTAGAGACATAAGGTCATTCTTTGGGCTAAGGCGCCGGTTTTTATAGAAGGTTTATAAAGATTTGTTATAGCCCGACCCTTATGTACTTTGCTCGGCTAAAGATTTTTCACATGGTCACAAGCTAGATCGCTTGCTAAGCTCAAAAACATGCTAGTGTCACCACTTCAATCATGCGGTCTCCTAATCGGGACTCCCATTTGAGATCATGTGCGATGCTAGTGATTATGCCATAGGAGCCGTGTTAGGATTTAGGAGGACAAAAGGCTTTGGTCATTTACTATGCCGCAGAAGACACTCTAGACTCGCTCTGTGCCAATCCACACAACCACAGTAAAAGAGTTTCTAGCAAATGCTCTCGCTTCAGAAAATTCAGTCATATATCATTGCCCCCCGGGTGACCATTTTACAGATCATGCAAAACTTATACTTGCTCTGCTGATTAAACCAAGGTTAACTAGGTGGATTTTACTCACAAGAATTCAACTTGACCATTAAAGTGATAAAAGTGGGTCGAGAATGTGGTCAGTCGACCAATTTATCTCATTAGTTCCGTAATCCAACCCCATGGCATACCCATAGTGATAGCTTCTCGATGAACAACTCTTTGCTCTCGCTTCATTACTCATGCAGGCCGACATAGTGAATTACCTAGTCACCGGCCGTGACTCACCAACCACTTCTCAACAGAAAAGGAAATTCTTGACAGATATTAAGAAATACTATTTTGATGATCCATATCTATTTAAATATCATTCGCATCAAATAATGAGGATGTGTACCCAAATGATGAGCGCAGTACGATTTTAACTTTTTGCCATTCCGGCTTCCTCGGCTGAGGACATTTCTCCAGCCTCGAAACAGCAGACAAGATTTCGCGTCGGGTTTTATCGCTCCACGCCATTTAAAGATTGTTTTGATTTCGCAAAACATGTGCTCAATGCCAAGAACTGAGGTCACAAAGCGAAACATGATGCCTCTACCCCAATCCTAATCATTGAAATTTTGATTGTCAGTATTGACTTGCTGTGGGCCTTTCCCCCTTCGCGGGCTATCTCTACATTTTATTATCTCTGATTACGTGTCTAAGTGGGCCGAGGCAATTCCAACGAGAACCAATGACCATAAGGTTGTTTTGAAATTTATAAAGGAACATATTTTTCTCTGGGCTTGGAACGCCCCTCGCAATTATTAGTGATGGTGGACTCCACTTTTGCAATCGATCTTTGAAAATCATAAAGAAATATGGAGTCACCCATAAAGTATCCACGACTTACCACCCACTTAATTTTCAATGGTCGCCGAGCTAGCTAATAGGGGAGATAAAACACATTTTAGAAAAGACAGCTAAGTTCTAATCGAAAAAGATTGGTCACCCGCCTTACCGATGCTCTTGGGCATACCGCACGCCTTTAAACCGTTCGTATGTCTCCTATAGCTAGTTTATGGCAAAGCTCGCCATTTGCCAAGAGATGGAACACCGCCATCGGGCTATTCGAACTTTTTAATTCCTCGATCTAACTCGTTGTGTAAGCGTAAATATTTATCGCAGCTAAATGAACTCAAGAGTCATGAGGGAATCGTATGAAAGTCTGCACTTACAAGGAGCGCCAAGTTATTCCATGACAAGTCTATTACCAGAAACTTTCGAACCCAATCGCAGTATCGCGTATAGTTCCCGATCGCATCTATTCTGAAAGCCCGGCCTGCTGGACTCCGCCTTTCACGTCATGGTGGTTTATCCATACGGAGTCGTGGAAAACAGAAAATCCCCACAATGGGAACTCTTTCTGGTGAATACTGACCAACCATTCCTGAGCATTTCCCATTATACACCGGATTTGGTAATTCATCACTCAAACTCTCCTTCCAAGTAACCCCGCCCCAAATTGTTGTAAATAGCTTTGCTTTTATTTTGTTCTGCTTCATTTTATTGTTTTACTAATTATGTTATTTCATTTGCTTTTCAATAACATAGAAAAATACAAATCGTGGGGTCAGTTGTTTTCGTGATCCCTCAAATTCCTTGTCATGGGGGTAATTTTAGTTCAACACTGGGGACAATGCTTTGTTTCGTCATGTAGGTGTACACTAAGCCGAATGTAACTATGCGTCGCAGAGGTCAGCGGTCAAACTTTTTCAGTACCTCAGCCAGAGTATTATGTTTTACATGCACTGTACATACCCGCTTGATCTCATATACTTCCACACATCATCTATCGCATGTGCATCTTAATAAGATCTTATATTCTTCTCGCGTGAACTCAAGCTTCCTTGTGACTTGGTACCTTACTTTATTTCCTCACCAAACCACAGCACTTGTGGCCAAAAATTTCCGATCTTGCCTGATGATTGTTTCCACTGTGCATCATTTTAGTTGGTCATGTTAATTTATGCATCATAGTCTTTACTGAACACTCCGTATAAGTGGAAAATGATTAGAGGCCATCATTTCGTGCATACCCGTGATTTGTAGTGTCTCAAACCCTTGCACCCATTTCAGCTCATTGTCAAGTTTATTCAACCTGAATCCGGATTCATGGAACAACAAAGGATTCTCAAGGGAGAGTTTGAAGATTATCCCAAGAATAATTACAAGCATAAGTCTACAAATGCATCATTATGGAATTAACAAGAGAAAATAAACATGCGTAAAAACCTGGATGAAAGGCAAATAACATCAAGGATGTAAGAAGGCACCACCATCCCAAAAGTGAAAAAAAAATATATATATATATATATATATATTCAAAAAAAAAAAAAGAAGAAGAAAAATCTGCTGAGGTAAGTCCTACCAGAGAACTTAAAGTCCTCACCCTAAGAGAATCTTAACAAAAAGTGGGCAAGGGGTTGGGAAGTCCTACCAGAGAACTTTCTAAAGTCCTACCCCAGAGGATCGGGCGGAAATCGGGAAGAAGGTTTTTAACCCAAAAAATCTCGGCACCTCTTTCATATTCCGCTTTTGACACCCAACAAGAAGAGCCCTAGCCTGCAGGTTCCTCTAGAGCTCACACTCCTAAGCTCGCCGCTCCGCCAGTGGTTTCGCCCGAGTTCCGCATTGGTTACCCACGCCGTTGTTCCCATCGTGTTTTACAACTCCCATTAGCATACTCTGACTTTCGCCATATACGGACTCGCGGGTTGGATTTTGGCCGCTATTATTCTCGTGATTGTCGACGGGAGGCCATGCTCTCCATATGGGCGGTGAGACTACTATTAGATGTACATGTGCAATGTGCCTTGTTTGTCGAGACAAAAAGGTACCGGATATGATGATTTATTTCCTCGGGGCCATTCGGGCCAAGTATCAGCACATGCCATCTCCATGGCACGCTCGAAGAATACAGAAAGGGAAGGCATCGAGGTCCCTATAACGAGCCAGTGAAGAAGAGAAAGCCCGATGCCACCCCACCAAGGAAAAGAGAAAAGAAAATGCTATATCCTCTTCGTAAAGTGAGGATTTATCTAGAGTGTCGATTGAAGAATAGGAGTCATGTTTGATCAAGATCGAGGGTATGCACCAGTGGAAATGGGTTCAGCTTAACGGCACAGAGGTTTCCGATGCGGCAGGGTGTCAATTTGGAAACATTCTTATATTCGCATCCCATTGGGGGTAATTATCCAGAATTAAAATATGCACTTCGGCGGCACTCCGGGATCGCTGACATTTACCTTTCCTAGAAGTCTCGGGAGTTCTACTCCAATTTGAAGGAAAATCAGCGGTCGACTCGGTATTGGAAACTCGCTGATGGGAAAGCAAAATTTCGTATCACTCGACTGGAGAAAATATGCCTTGCACTATATTCGCCCGACGCAGCCTGGACGGCCATATCCACTGTGGCCATTATCGCCTCGATGCCCACTATTCATCGAGGCTATGTGCACCGTCTCCGTACTCCATGAATGGATTTATGAGACAAGAATTTGTTCCCGAAGTTGAAGCCGAATACGCCCGATGAACAAGATCATCCACAATCGCGGTTTGGTCGAATAATATTGTGAAAAGTCTCCCACTAAGAACATTCAAATTTGTTATACGAGTATGTAATCGAAAACTTATTGATTATGCACTAGCCATGGCAGCGCGATGAGAGAGTTTTGCTAATATTTGCGTCAAACCGGAGGTAGATTCACTCCCTCACTTGCACTAGTATGGTAGAAGAAGCTGATGAGGGGAACAAAGAAGAAAAAGGGTGATACCCCAAGTAGGAGCAGATCACGACTAAGACTCTCGGGCGGTTGTCGAAAGAGCCTCCACTAGACCACAGCCCTCGTTGCCTTCAAATTCCTCCTATCGGACCATTTCTTCCTACGCTCCAAGACCTATGAGCACATCAGCCTTTGAAGAGCATGGAGCGTATGATCAAGGGATGGTTCAAGTGCATCCTCGGGGGAAGGTGGCTGAAGCCTAGACCGACGTCTTCCGTACTTTGAGAGCCACATCTTTCTCAGTGGAGAGCCAGCTACGCGATGCTACTCGCATTTATAGGGAGAATCGATGAATTGGACGTATCAGGTGGGACGAGGACGATTCTCTTCTCGATGAGGATGAGGGCCACACGTAGTCGTGTTAGACTGCTCTAGAGTGGTGTTGGCACCCGGTAGTAGACCTTAGCCATGTTATGCCAACACCCGCTTTTGATTTTCCCCTTTCTTTCATTACACCCATGGTCATTAAGCAAACTGTTAAGACCTTTTTGATTCTGGGCTTTTATAAGCTCGCTCCTTTCGACTTTATGCATGATGGTTACATGTTCTATGTTATATAATTGCTTTTTTACCTTATTTTGATCATTACGTGTCACTATAAGCATGACTACCTTACACTTCTAAACCCATAATCCTTATTTGAATAACCAAATTTGTGTTAACGTGTTATAATGTTCATCAGGTAAGAATGTGGTCAAGTAATTGAGTCATGCCGGTGCATACTAACGCGGTGAAATGCTCTTACTCCATAAGTGCTATTTTGAGATTTTTGGGTGCTTCTGATCAGATCGAGCGCCTTGTTTTCATACCTAATGGGTAGTTTCCGATCTAAATTCACTGCGATCAATAGCACGCATGTCGTGTATGAGAATACACAATTGAGTGATAATTATAACGGAATCTAACATTTAAATCACAATGTACTCACATTTGGCATAAGAACAGGTACTTCTAATATCTTCGGTTTTTAGATTTGTGCGTGTCTTTCGTGGTTTAAAACGTGAAGTGCACAAGGATGTAAGCTCTGGAAGCCACAGGAGGCAATGTGATGTGGGTGAGAAATTTGACGGTTTCGAACCCCAAGCAAGGAAAGCACTGTAGATAGTCCTGGCCTAGACCAAGTCCTACCAGAGAACTTGCCGAAATTTGGCAAGAAGCAAGTCCCACGGCAGAACTTAAAGTCCTACCTGCAGAGAACTTTATGAACTCATGAATTGTCCAAGAATTCAATCCTGACGCGGTGGCACTTTCGTAAGCGAACCAAATGAAAAAAAAATCACTTTATGCGCTATAAAAAACAGGATAGACACAAGTATTGCAGATCTTTCGAGTCTTTTTAGTTTTTCTCTTGAGTTTTGAGTTCTTCACTTCTGTGTGGTTTAGGCTTTGGTAGAGTTTTTCTCCAATTCTTGAGTGGTACCTGCAGATCCGTGCATTTGAGATTTCCATTCTTTTAAGTTCGATTCAAGAGCTTTGTAATCTTTCTCAGCATAAATATTTATTTTCGTTTAAATTCAAGATTCCATATTCTTCATTCTCGGCTTTACAAGTTAATTCCGATTTCTTCAAGGTAATCGTTTTTACGATTAATTATTCCTCAACTTTAATTGTTCATATAAATTTTACAGCTCTAAACCCCTACTGCTGGGATCATATGGGGGAAACTCACCCCGATCAAGGTAAAGTCCCTCAATTCCTCTCTTGATTTTCAACCCGACGTTGCATTATTGATCACTTGCGTAGAGCTTGAATCCTTAGTTGGACAAATTCTGATAACGGTTAACGGCATATTTCCTAAGACACGTTGTGCTTGATCATAATGCCAACTACGTTCATTTAATTGAGAACAAGTGTTTAGTATTACTTGATCATCTTTATTTTCCAAGATTTAAAGATAAATCCTCTCCATCGGGCACCATTTATCACGGTCTTATTGTTCTTTATAAAATAAAGAGGCTGACTTAATTCGATCGAAGTGAGTGGAACCCTAAAAATCCCAAATAATTGTCTTTCTCTATTTAAAACATTCAAACCAATAACCATTCAATCAAAACAACACAACACTACGCTTTCTTTAAATCATACTTTTAGCGGAGAATAGCTCCTATTGATCAACTGAATCGCACCACTCGCGTGAGATGACCACATTCTGGCCGTATTACAATCCCAGACGACTATAATTCCTACGCATCGTAATGTAATTAAAGATACTAATCGTGACGAAGCAACTGACACCTAATCCATTAGCCATGCATCTTGGCCACAGTAAAGCCTTTACGAATCTTGAAGCATCCCCGGCCACTAGTGATGTTATCCCCTGATCTCCAAAATGCGGACGAGCTTCTTCCTTACAAATTTTTGAAAGCGTCACTTTCTCTTTCTCACATGGTTGATGCGATAACTTTCACCATAGGCCTGGGACTTATCTCCACCCATGTGATCTGTGAAGATAAAAACACAGAGAAGAAGTATTCCAAGAAAAGCAGGAAAAGTGCCAGAGCAATGGATTTCCAGGATTTTATCAAAGGACTTTTTGTGTATAGTCAAAACCTGAGGGTCAAATTTACTATCATACTCATCATCAGCAGGAAGACGACTATACCGCACTTGGCGCCTGGATGCCATACCAATCAAACCAAGTTCTTATTGACTTTCAAAGGAGTGCCCACAAACACCTGAAGTTTTCAAGTTCAAACCAGTGCAAGGTACTTCAAACATCAAACCACCAAACAGAAGGACAAAAGTAAATCTAGAATGTGAAGATATAATAACATAGCAGAAATTAAATACACATTGACCATGTCACATGATGAATTTCATAAAATGAGGAGCAAACCCGTGCAAGTTAACTTCAAAGCCATGCTTAAGGTTCAAAAACAAAATGAAGATGGTCATTCACTAGGAGTTCAAGATTAAAACTCAGAACACAGGGCAGTGCTGCATCTTGCAGCCAAGAGAACACAAAACAGATACACTCACATGGGTCTATAGACATGAATAGGATTTAGTACATCTCAGGATAGTCCAGAGACATGAGGGAAGTTAACAAAATAAAAGAACTGGAAATTATCAAGATCTCATCCCAACAGCCAAAAGGAGTAGACCAACCAAACAACTACTGCTATTTGCAGTGTTTTTTCATGGACAACATGCCCAATTTTCACCCGCAATGGCAGGAGCAAGAGGAAGGAAAAAGAAAATCAAAGCAGAATCAAGGGACTCGTGGATAAGTCATTGCCCACATTGGGTTGTCATTTGGTGCTCTATTTAAATTTGTATTGAATTGAGAATCAATGCAGAGAAGATTGCCAAAATACAGCTGAAATGCATGAAGAATCCTGTCGCTGTCCAATTAATCAGAAAGAAAAAATCTAATAGAGACATTGCACCTGTAAGCAATGTTAAGTGCATCCTAATTTTTTGCACCCTACAGTTAAAGACTCAAACTATAAAACTATGCTCATGCACATTCAGGTGTGAGAGCTTAAAGACAATGATCTCTTGACTCACAGTGGTGCAACCAAAGAAAATTTATGAAAACTGAAATTCTAATATCCAGAACAGATGAAACCATTTCTATATTTCAATCACATAGGGTGCTTTCTAAATATTAATTTTATCACATCCCTGTTTCCAAACTAACATATACAAGTGTCTGATAAGATTTAACTTAGCCAAAAAGAAAGGAACAAAAGCTACGGCATCTACTAGAAAAACCAATTTAGAAGATATGTTCAGAAACATGTTTTCCCAAATCCGTTTCCTGAACTTTTTTCCGAAAAATAACCCATTTTCCATTAACACCAAGTCAGATGTTCTCTGTTTTGTTTCCACAGATTTTCAGATTATAGATTTTGAGGGCTGTTGCAACAGATTAAGATAAACCAGCACACGATCAAAACCCATTAACTAAAATCATCATCCAACTACTGATTCTGATCGCATCAAATGCACAACAATAGAAGACCTAGATTTATTTGAAATTAGAAGAATTGTGTGAGATGTGGTCAAACGCGGTGATTAGGGCTTCAGACGAGACTCACCGGTACAATAGATCGCCGGACTGGAGATAGTCGCGCGCCGGCGGCGTTTGGAGCAGATAAGAACGACTGGAATATGAGAGTCTGACTATACTCCGTGGCAAAGAATCAAAGAAGTAAGGGTTGACTGTGACCAGACTTTTTCTGGTCACAGCCCTGTTATCGACCGTCCATTTAAATAATTATTGTTGTATCTTGTTCCCAATTAAATTATTGAATTGTGATTCTATACGATTGGGATAAAATTTAATTGCATATTTTTTATTTTAATTTCTATAATTTAGCATTCAAATTACTCGATTAACAAAAATTTGGAATCCCGAAATGATTTTTTTTTTTTTTTTTTTATGAACTTCAGTAGTCTCATTTTATTAATTAAAATTGGATGTTTTATTTTTTATTTTTAAATTAAATTTTATTGTTTTACATAAAATTAACCAAAATATATGCGCATGTTTGGGTTATTGTTTCTTAAAAATGTTCCTAGAGAAAAAGCAATCAAGACCCATTCCCCTCATATATCTAAATACTCTAGTCGTCCCTTCCTCTTATTCATTACGAATGAAATATAATTTTTTTTATCATTATTGGTCTGAAATCATCTCTTTCATCAAGTATTTCCCAACGTTAGCTTTTCTTTTTTCAAATAAAATGGTTTATAACATACCGATCTAAGTTTTCCTTCGTTTTCATTTATTTTTTTGTGTTATTGTCGTTGACATGCTATGGTATGTTTTGTCGCCCATTTATTACGACATAGCGCCTCTATAGTTAACGCTATTTATTACAGTGCTTTCATATTAGTGTTTTAGATAGCAAAGTTTCGATCAAGTAAAGTCATCATTGTCAATGTGCTATAAATCTAAAATCTTAGGTATTCTAAAAAGACGGGCCTTGAGTTGTTTCCTTTTGTTATTAACTAGGAATGTTGCATCATCCTCTAATAGTTTTAAGACTTTTGATTCTGTGTTTCTACGAATCAATAAATTTATCTTTTAAAAAAAAATGTTCTTAGATTTTTTTTTTTTTTTTTTTTGAAATATATAGAACACCATTTTGGTATTCTTGAATTTTTGAAATTTTGTTTTTTTTCTCAAATTTGTTATTTGTTGCTTTTTAAAACCAAAAAAAATGGACTTAAAACATATTCTTACTATTTTCCCTTGCTTTTCCGAGGGGGAGAAAACAATTTTCAAAACTACAAAAGGAGTGATTGCCAACAACGACAGCCTCAAACTCCAACCTAAAAGACAATTGGACACGAATATCTCAAGTTTGTACTTACCACTTTTCACACTTCAGGTTAAACCGATGCTAATCGTATTATTCCATACTCGAGAAAACCGGAAACACTCACCTGATAATATTCACTCTAAACTCACCTTTTGTGTGGCATCGAATGGTCTTTTCTAAATAGTCATTTCTCGCCACATACCGACTTTCAATGAAATCTCCAACGCATCGATGATGAATACACAATTGAGTGATAATTATAACTAATCTAACACATTTAAATCACAATGTACTTGACATTTGCATAAGAACGTACTTCTAATCTCTTGTTTTTAGATTTGTGCGGTCGGTCTTTCGGGTTTAAAGCGTAAGTGCCTGAGGATATAGCTCGGGAAGCCAATATGAAGCAATGTGGATGTGGGTGAGAAGTGTGAAGTTTCGGGAGCACGTGAAGCAAAGGGAAGCTACCCGGAGGGACGGAAGTCCTCTTAGGTAGAACTTCAAGTCCTCTGGAAGTAGAACTTGCTGGAGTTTAGCGATAAGCAAGTCCTACCGGTAGAACTTAAAGTCCCTCACAGGTGAACTTTGAGCAAGGAATTGTCAAGAATTCAATCCGGACGTGAGGGCACTTTCGTAAGCGAACCAAAATGGGAAAATCACTTTGGAGGGGGTTATAAAAGGAGGAGGACACAAGTATTAGAGGATCTTTTGGAGTCTTTTTAGTTTTCTCTTGAGTTTTGAGTTCTTCATAGGGTTTAGGTTTTAAGAGTTTTCTCAATTTTGATGGTACCTTGTAGATCCAGATTTCAGATTTCCATTCTTTTAGAAGTTTTAGATTCAGAGTTTGTAATCTTTCAGCATAAATATTTATTTTGCTTTAAATCTTAGCATTCCATATTCTTCATTCTCAGTTTTACAAGTTAATTCCGATTTCTTCAAGATCTGTTTTTATGATTAATTGTTCCTCGGCTTTAATTGTTAAGTATAAATTTTATGGAGTTAGCACTATTCTTGAGATCGTATAGAGGAAACTCACCACGATCAAGAGTAAAGTCCTCGATTCCTCTCTTGATTTTCAATGGATTGTGTAATATCGTCACTTGTGTAGAAAGGTTTTAAATCCTTAGTTGGACCGATTCTTGACAACGTGTTGAGATATTTCGTACACGTTGTGATCATAATGCCAGCTAAGGGTTTCATTTTAATTGAGAACAAGTGTTTAGTATTACTTGATCATCTTTATTTTCCAAAAGCATTTAAAGATAAATCCTCCATCGAAGACCATTTATCAATGGTTCCTAGATGAGTTTATAAAATAAGAGTGGGAGACTGCACGATCGGAAGTGAGTGGAGCCACTAAAAATGCAGCCAAGTTGTCTTACTATTTAAAGCATTCAAACCAATCGACCATTCGATCAAACTGACACAACACTACGGTTTTCTTTAAATCATCACTTAGTGGAGAATAGCTCACATTGATCAGCCCAGATGGACCACTCCTTGTGGAGATGACTGTGGATTCCCTTGGTATTCTGATGCTAGGCGACTATAATTCCTGCGGCAGGAATAGAATTAGGCATACTAATCAGGACGAAGCATTTTTGGCGCCGTTGCTGGGGAGTGGCGACTAACCAAGTTGATCTGAAGAGAGCTAAGTAATTTACGGTGCATTGCAAATCCGATGCGTTCAAATTTTCTTTTTATTTTGTTTGTTTTTTGTTGAGAAATCTCGATAAGTGTTTCTGGACGGAGTAAGTGTAGTGCATGTCAATCTGGGCTCATAGCGAGAAACACGATTAGTGATGTATCCTAGAGCCTTGAGAAATCCATTATAAGCCCAGTGTCTCAAATTAACATTTACCTCCGTGGATAATCTGAGAATGTGAGGACTCACAGAGCCTCCACGACATAAGGGCCATGCTCGCTCGATAAACCCGGTGATAGGAGAAGTAACCTTCGGCTGAAATCAATATAGAGTTCCTCTGCTCCTTTGCTGATGTAGAAAGAACCCTTAGAGAAGTGCAGCCTCGAGAGGACCACCACTGAATTCTTGTATTCGCCTTCTGATGGGGCCAGCCAGTTTCGATGAAGTCGAATGATCCGTCTTACGCAGCTATCTCGAGGTTGAATCGAGAATCCTTACTCATTCATGTGAGGATTTTGAGGATATCTGCCCAGTGCATTCCTGTCCACCGAGTTCCCCCTCTCCACATTATACATTTAATTCTTATTTCCTTTTTCTTTAAAGGAAAGCCAAAATCTGGATTTCAGCTCCTTGCACCTAATTCGATATTTCATTAGGAAAACATGCGGAATGAATTCCACCGATAAGTTTTTCCCTCCTGCGCATCTTAATGCCCTCATGCGACGGTCGAACTTTTACGAAAAGCCGAGGTGAACCCTTTGCGGTATGGGAAGATATAAGGATCTCCTCATGCTATCCTCGTCATGGGTTGGATGTTGGACAAATTTGTGCATACTTTCATCAAGGATTATCTCACCAGGTAATAAGCGGTATCCCAGATGATGTGTGCGGAGAATTTTATGAAAAGAGTTATAAGGAGGCGATTAAGCTTTGACACTATAGCGAGACGCTCGAACTTGGGAATGAACACTTCTTTAGACAGCAAAGTGCGCCTTTTACCTAATGGTGGTGGGATCCACCACCTAAGAGAATGATGGAGTTGTAGGCGAAGTTGCCAGTTTGACAGGGGGTGGGGCCATGTAGGATGAAGAAGTGAGCGGGAGTAGCTAGTGTGCCTCAGATACCTCGATGCACCTCACCCCGGACCTAGAGTGGAACCATGCATTATGCGATGACCACACACTCGACCATTAGCGCCCCCAGATCTTCCTCAAATTAAGGGAGCCATTCAAATTGAACAAGCAGCGCCCTTAACTACCAAAACCTTTCAGCTCCCATACTGCAGAAACATACAATCTGGTTGGGAGTAAGCATCTAATTTTAGCATTTGGAAATGAGGGAGGACCACCTAACTGCCCGAACAACGAGCCCTCACTATCGAACCAAGGTTTTAAATTCCGTTCCTCCATTTGGAATCAAGACTGAGGATTTCAAGGAAATTCGATCAAGATTATCTATCCCGCATGAGACGAGGAATCAAAACTCCGCGGCCTTGACTCCACATAAGAGAAGTATAGGACATAGTCACACGATTCGTACAAACCCCCGTGAACTACAAACACGAATTCGAAGTTTGCTGCGAATGATGAGATCCCGAGATAGCAGAGTTAACCTCTCATAGGTAACCTTGACAAGAAAAGGAAGCTTCCATCTAGCCCATCAAAAACCCCTGAAAATTAGCTTGATTATTGGGAAGTTTAGGTTCGGTGAGGTGCCTTTGAGCATTATGGCGGTCACTACCCTTCGGAGTGGTAGGTAGTCGACAAACTATTCCAACCAAGGAACCATCACAGAGTCTCATAGTGAATTAGCTAGAGGGGATGAAAAATCGGACACACCTCATGTCCCTAATACAAATGACAAAGATAAGCGACGGAGAGGAAGATAAGTCTAACCATATCCCTCCGGCTCCATACCCTCGCTAGGCTAAGAGCACCCAGAAGAAAGTGAATAACCATCTTGAAGTTTATGAGTTGTTCAAGCGAGTGGCGAACATTCCTTGTTAGAGGCCATTAAGCAAATCCCATCATATGCTAAATTTCTGAAGGACTTGTGCACGGTAAAAAGGAAACTAGGTGTCAACAAGGAGGCATTCATGACTGAACAATCTACGTCCCTAATTCGGAACAACTTTGAATAAGACCAGGTGAATCACACTATTTCTATAGTAGTTGGAAATTCAAGGGCATGCTTTAGTGGACTTAAGGCGATGCAATCATTGCCACTCGGTATGGACCTAGGGTTAGGAGGAATTAGAGCCAACCAATATCACCCTCCAATTGGCTGACCGCAGTGTCAAAATTCCTAGGGGAATAGTGAAGGATGTCTTGGTCCAAGTGGACAAATTTTACTTCCCTGTCGATTTTGTAGATTGCTTGACATTTCGGCTATGTGACGAGAACTTCGAGTTCCATTGATTCTTAATTCGACCATTCTTGGCAGTTATAATGCCATTATACATTGTAGGGGAGGCCTAATGACACTTTCATTTAGGAACATGGTATTAATCGAATATTTTCCATGTAATCAAAGGAATGGGATGAAGAAGACACGTGTGAAATTAATATGATTGACTCGTGATGCAAAATACGGATAATGTCACCATGATGATCCTCTTTAAGTCGTATGCAGTCGAGCAGATTTAGGGATGAGGAAGTGACCACTTTAGATCGAGTTTCTCACTCTATAATTGAGCATAAAGATGTATTTGAAGTTAACGGTGAGGTACCCCTAAATTTGAACCTTTTTTGAAGAATGAGGAGAGGACATTGCCTTCGGAGAAGCACACAAAGCTTGAGCTAAAACTTTACCTTATCTGCCTTTCATTCTTAGGGAAGCGTAGCCCAACTTCAAATGTCATCATCTTATCTCTTTGAAGCGCCTAAAACTCAACTTTAGGAAATATTAAGGGGTGCTTTAGATTTGGACAATTCACGAGATATTAAGGAATCAGCCCATGATGCACACATAAATTCACTTAGAGCGGACGTTAAACCTTCTAAATGACCACGAGGCGATTAGACAATAATGAAAGAAGTGGTGAAGAGAAATTTTTAAAGCTCTTGGATGTAGGGTTATTTACCTGTGCGGATAGTAAGTGGGTTAGTCGGCAGGAGTAGTTCTAAAGTCGAGTCACAGTGGTTGCCAATGAAAATACTTGAGCTCACATTCCACTCGTGTCACTTGAGGATGGAGAGTGTGCATAGGTATAGGAAGCAATGCGGTACTAGGAAAGGGCCGACCTCTTGGTTTGTTGATGAAGTATAGAGAGTTACGGGGCATGAATTTTATTGTTTTCTTGATGGGTACTCGGGGTACAATCAGGTGAGATAGGCTTTGGAAGATCGAGAAAAACTACATTCACTTGCTTGCTTCTGGTACCTTCGCCTTTAGGAAAATGCCCTTTGGACTATGCAATGCACCGGAACATTCAACGATGCATGATGGGAATCTTGTTGACATGATAGAAATCATATTGGAAATCTTCATGGATGATTTCTCGATTTTTGGTAAGAAAAACAGAAAGACCAGGGCTGTTTAGAACTTACGTAAAGTTTGGAGGGTGCCAAGAGAAAAATCTTGTGTTAAATTGGGGAGGAAATGTCGGCTTCATGGTAACCTGAGAATTGTCTTGGCACATTGTGTAAGATGGAATCAAAGTTGATAAGGCCCAGATTGTTGATTTTAGCCTCCTGCTCCCCAAGTGTGTTGAGACATAAGGTCATTCTTGGGCCATCTTTGGTTTTTATAGAGAGGTTTATAAAGATTTTAGTGCTATAGCCCGACCATACACCTGCTGCACAGCTAAAGATTTCCTTTCACATGGTCGCAGCTTGTGACTCTGCTTTGCTAAGCTCGAAAACATGCTAGTGTCACCACCAATCATGCAGTCTCCTAATTAGGACCTCCCATTTGAGATCATGTGCGTGCTAGTGATTAATACCATAGGAATTTGTGTTAGGACGGAGGAGGACAAAAGGCTTTGTCATTTACTATGCAGTAAGACACTAGACTCTGCCCGAA
Source organism: Tetrastigma voinierianum (assembly GCA_016808115.1). NCBI lineage: Eukaryota > Viridiplantae > Streptophyta > Magnoliopsida > Vitales > Vitaceae > Tetrastigma > Tetrastigma voinierianum. The sequence continues at coordinate 48,556 of JAEQBH010009048.1, read as the reverse complement.
TGACCTTCAGCCACGGAAAAAGAGTTTCTAAGCGGTTGTCTTTGCTCTGAAAAATTCGAGTCATATATTATTGGCTCCTGTGACCATTTCTGGTCATGCGACTTTGAAGTACTTGCTCTCCTAGCCCAAATCACGAAACCAAGGTTAACTAGGTGGATTTTACTCTGTCGGGAATTCAACGACCATTAAAGATAAAGGGTCGAATGTGGTTCTTGACCACTTATCTCGTTAGTTCGAATCCAGCTCCGTGGCATACCCATAGGTGATGAAACTTTCTGATGAACAACTCTTTGCTCTTGCTCATTACTCATGGTATCGCTGACATAGTGAATTACCTAGTCGGATTCATTTCGATGGACTTCTCAGCCCAGAAAAGAAGTTCTTGACGGATATTAAGAAATACTATTTTGATGATGTGTCTATTTAAATCTTTGTCAGGATCAAATAATGAGGAGATGTGTACTGATGATGAAGCGGTACGGATTTTAACTTTTTGCCATTTGCGAAGCTGCAACGGAGGACATTTCTCACTTAGAAAACGTGAGACAGATTTTCTTAATTTGGGTTTATTGGCCGCCCTATTTAAGATTGTTTGGTTCTGAAACATGTGCTCGATGCCGACAGGAGGGTCACCGTGAAACATGATGCCTCTTACTGATCTAATCATTGAAATTTTTTTGATTGTTGGGGTATTGACCTAAATGGACCTTTTCGCTTCTTGTGGCTATCTACATTTTATTATCTGGTGATTACGTGTCTAAATTAGGTTGAGGGCAATTCCATGAGATTGATGACCATAAAGGTTGTTTGAAATTTATAAAGGAACATATTTTTTCTGTCGGTTTGGGCGCCTCGGGCAATTATTAGTGATGGTGGACTCACTTTTGCAATCGATCTTTTAGTCTGTTAAAGAAGAAATGAGTCACCAGCCAAAGTATCCACGACTTACCACCGCAGGACGATGGTGGTGAGCTGGCTAATAGGAGATAAAACACATTTGAAAGAATGATTGCCGAATCGAAAGATTGGTCACTCCGTCTTACGATGTCTTTGGAACTTTCATGTCTTTTCAAGCGCATTCTCTTGACATATCTCACCATAAATTTAGTTTATAGCAAACTTGCCATTGCCGATGAGATGGGTGCAAGACTTCTTGTAGGTACATTCAGACTTTTAATTCTGATCCCCTTTCAGCGGTAAGCGGCGTTTATTGCGATTAAATGAACTTGAAGAGCTGCGGAGGAATCGTATGAAAGCTCCGAGATTTACAGGAGCGCTCAAGTTATTCCATGACAAGTACATTACCGGGGAAAACTTCCGGGCGATGAAATCTTCTTGTATAGTTCCCGATTGCATCTATTCACTGGAAGCTCGCTCGTTGGGCCCGGCTTTCATGTAAGGTGGTTTATCCATACGGGTAGTGAAGTGAAAATCTGACGATGGGAACTCTTTCAAGGTGAATGGCGACGCCTCGAGCCATTCATGAGCATTTCTCCCTCACACGAGCCTGCTTGTGGATTTGGTAGACCCGCTCTGCCAAAACTCTCCTTCAAGTAACCTCGGAGTCTCAAATTGTTGTAAATAGTTTTGCTTTTATTTTTGTTTCTTGCTTTCTATTTTATTGTTTTTACTTCAATTGCGTTATTTCATTTGTACTGATAACATAGAAAATCTGAATCGTAGAGTTTGTTGTTTTTGTGATCCCTCAGGTCACATTGTGGGGAATTGCATAGTTGATGCATTCGGAATGATGCTTGTTTTAATTGTGGGGAGTAGGTGTACCGGGTTGAGATGTAACTATGCGCTCGTTATATGTTCGGTGGGTCAAATTTTTCAAAATTTAGATCTTTGGAATATTATGTTTATGCCTTGTACATACGTTTGATCTCATATCTCTCCACATCATCTTATCGCATGTGCATCTTAACAAGACTTATATTCTTCATGGCTGACTCCCTTGCATTCCTACCTGCTACTTCTCACCCGAACCACGGACTTATGGCGAAAAAATTTCCCAGATCTTGCACATTGATTGTTTCAATTGTGCATCGTTTAGGTAGGAAGTATTATTAATTCGGCATCATAGTCTTCTGGAACACCTTATAAGTGGAAAATGATTAGAGGCCATCATTTACATGCATACCGGAAATGGACATAGTGTCTCAACCCTTGCACCCATTTTTGAGCTTTCGGTTGTCAAGTTTATTCAGACCTTAGGAATGGGATTCATGGAACAAATGATGATTCTCATGGAGAGTTTAGAAGACCTTGAGAATGAATTCTGATTCACTGAAATCTTAATCTGATCGAGTTATGGAATTTGAACAAGAGAAAATAAACATGCAGAAAAACCTGGATGAAAGGCAGTTGAACAGGTCAAGATGTATAGCGGCACCACCATCCCAAAAGTGAAAAAAAAAAAAAATATATATATATATATATATATATATTCAAAAAAAAAAAGAAGAAGAAAAATCGGTTTTGAGGGTAAGTCTCTGAAGTAGAACTTAAAGTCTGCGGTAGAACCTTTCAAAAAGTGGGCGTGGCTAGAGTCTGGTGAGACTTAAAATCCTCTTAGGTAGGATCGGGCGAAATTGGGAAGAAGGGTTTTAACCCCGAATCTTGGCACCTCTTCATATTCCTTTTGCTTTGACACCCAGCCAGAAGAGCCCTAAGCCGTGTGTTTCTCTGAAGTCCACCTCCCCGAGCTCGGTCGCTCTGCCCGGGGTTTTCGAGTTCAGGAGTTCAGTTAGTTTACCACGGTCGGTGTTCGCGCGTGGTAAGCTTTACAACTCCATTAGCATTGTTGATCTCTTTTAAACTATATGGACCTTTGTGGTTGGATTTTGCTGTATTACGCGATTGTGGATGGGAGGCTATGCTCTCCATATGGGCGAGAGACTACTATTAGATGTACATAGGGCCCGGCCCGGTGTTGGTCGAGGAACGAGTCTTGGGATATGATGGTTTATTTAAGGCCATACAGGCCGTTATTGCACTATCATTGCCATCTCCGTGGCGCGTTCGAAGAATACGGGGGAAAGGGGAAGGCATCGAGGTCCTCTATGGAGCGGCGGTGAAGAAGAAAGCGTGCCACCCCGACCCGGTGAAAAGAGAGAAAGAAAGACGGTATATCCTCTTGAAAGTGAGGATTTATTTGAGAGTGTCGATGGAAAGCCAGAGCTATGTTTAGAGATTCGAGGTGAGCACGAAATGGAGTTCGGTTAATGGCGAATGAGGTTTCCGTCTGAGAGGTGTCAGTTTGAAACATTCTTATATTCGCATCCGGTGGAGTGGTATCAGGAACAAAATATGCGCCGTGCACTGGGGATCGCGGATGTTACGCCGGTGGTCGGGAGTTACTCCAATTTGAAGGAAAATCGTAGGTTGACTCATTGGAAACTTGATCGTGATGGGAAAGCGACCGTGTCCTCGGCTCGATACTTTTATGCCTTGCACTATATTCGCCCTGACGTGTCGGACCGGCCATATCCACTCAGGGCCATTACTGATTTCGATGCCCAGCTATTCACTGAGGCTATGTGCACGATCTGGCCTGTGAATGGATTTATGAGACAGGAATTTGTTCTGGAAAGTTAAAGCGGAATGCCACGATGAACAAGATCATCCACAATCGTGTTTGGTAGAATGGTTGTGGCTCTCCGTCGAAACGAGATTGATTGTTATACGAGGTTATAGTGGAAAACTTGTTGATTATGCACTAGTCATATGGTGCTTGTGATGAGAGAGTTTCTCTGATATTCGCGTTTCAAGCGGAGATCATTCCGTTCCCTCACTTGATAGTATGGTAGAAGAGCGGGGATGAGGCAGTTATTAAAGAAAAGGGTGATACCTCGGCGGGAGCGGATCAAACTAGACTTTGGCGAAAATAGGCGGCTCAGCCCAGACCACGAGTCCTCTCAGTGCCTTGAGCCCCTCTCACGGGACATTTCTTCCACCAGTTCCGGCACTATGAGCATCGCCTTTGAAGAGGATGGAGGCGCGGATCAAAGGATGGATTGAGTGCATCCTTGGGAAGCGAGCGGCTAGTGAGCGTCTCTCCGGACTCCAGGCCACATCTTCAGAGAGCGTGATGGCGATGCTACCTCCAGTTTATAGGAATCCCGGATGGATTGGATGATTGTGGACGAGGGCCGCATTCTCTTCGATGAGGGTGGGCGACCTTTGCGTGGTGTGTTAGGCATACGTGGTGGTGGCAATCGGGTAGTAGACCTTAGCCATGTTATGTGACACGTTTGATTTTCCCCCTTTTCTTTCATTACACCCATGGTCATTACAAGCTTGTTAAGACCTTTTGATTCGGCTTATGTTTTACGTTCCTTTTGACTTTATGCATGATGGATTTACATGTTCTATATTATATAATTGCTTACCTTATTTTGATCATTACAGTTCACTATAAGCATGACACCTTACAACTTCTTAAACCCGTAATCCTTATTTGAATAACCAAATTTGTATTAGTGTTATAATGTTCATTGTGTAAGAATGTGGTTGAAGCTGATTGAGTCATCTTTGTGGTGCATACTAACGCGGTGAAATGCTCTACTCCATAAGTGCTATTTTGAGATTTTTGCAAAGGCAGTTGTCTCTGGCGCCTTGTTTTCATGCACAGTGGGTAGTTTCGTCCCCAATCTTTATTAGGGATTTGTGAGATCGTGTTATGAGGGTGTGATGAATACCTGATTGGTGATAATTATAAACGGAATCTAACACATTTAAATCACAATGCTCATTTGGCATAGAGCAGTACTTCTAATATACATGTTTTTAGATTTGTGCGGAGTCTTTCGGGTTTAAAACGTAAGTGCCTGAGGATGCTAGGCTCGGGAAGCCCACGATATGAGGCAATGGATGTGGAGTGTGAAAGTGTGAAGTTTGGGAACCCCGTGAAGCAAGGAAAGCACCAGGGGAGGACCAAGTCCTCACGGTAGAACTTCAAGTCTCTTGGGTAGGAACTTGTGGAAATTTGCGGATAAGCCAGTCCCTCTGGTGGAACTTAAAGTCCTCAGGTAGAGACTCTATGGAACTTCGCGGGGTGTCAGATTCAATCAGGATGTGAGGGGCACTTTCGTAGTGAACCAAAATGGGAAATCAACTGGAGGTATAAAGGAGGAGGACACAAGTATTAGAGGATCTTTTGGAGTCTTTTTAGTTTTCTCTTGAGTTTTGAGTTAATAGCCCGACACAGGGTTTAGGTTTTAAGGTTTTCCATTTTGAGTGGTACCTTGTAGATCCGGTTGAGATTTCCATTCTTTTTAGAAGTTTGGATTCGAGTTTATGTCTTTCGGCGTAAATATTTATTTCTTTCAAATCTTAGCATTCTGTTCTTGCGTTTCTCGAGTTTCTGAGTTAATTAGATTTCTTCAAGGTCTTTATTTTTATGATTAATTATTCCTCAGCTTTAATTGTTCGTATAAATTTTATGGAGTTCCTAAACCTCTTCTTTAAGGATCATATGGAAACTCACCTGATCAAGGTAAAGTCCCTCAATTCCTCTCTTGATTTTCAATGGATTGTGTAATATTGATGGCTTGTGTGAAAGGTTTTAAATCCTTAGTTGGACAAATTCTTGATAACGTGTTAGCGAGGATATTCCGATGCAACGTTGTCTTGATATTAATGCCAACTAAAGGTTCATTTTAATAGTGAGAACAAGTGTTTAGTATTAGCGATCATGCTTTATTTTAAAGCGTTTAAAGATAAATCATAAACCGAAGGCAGTTTATCGATGGTTCAGATGAGTTTATAAAATAGAGGTGGGAACTGCACGATCGAGTAGTGGAACCCTAAAAATCCCAGCGATTGTCTTTACCATTTAAAACATTCAAACCGTCCAATTCCAGTCAACCCAGTGGCTAGTTTAACTCATCATCTTTTAGTGGAGAATAGGCTCACTTATTGTCCAATAGGAATGCGAGACAGCTCATATGGAGATGACACAATGGATTCATGTATTACAATCTAGACAGTATAATTCTACGACAGGAATAGAATTAGGCATACTAATCAGGACGAAGCAACCGACACCTAATCCATTAGCCATGCATCTTGGCCAGTAAAGCCTTATGAATCTTGAAGCATCCCCGGCCACTAGTGATGTTATCCCCTGATCTCCAAACGTTGGACGAGCTTTCCTTCCTTACAAATTTTGAAAGCGTCACTTTCTCTTTTCACATGGTTGATAGTGATAACTTTCACCCATAGGCCTGGGACTTATCTCCACCCATGTGACCTGTGAAGATAAAAAATGACAGAGAGAGAAGAAGTATTCCAAGAAAAAGCAGGAAAAGTGCCAGAGCAATGGATTTCCAGGGGATTTTATCAAAGGACTTTGGTGTATAGTCAAACCGAGGGTCAAATTTACTATCATACTCATCATCAGCAGGAAGACGACTATACCGCACTTGGCGCCTGGATGCCATACCAATCAAACCAAGTTCTTATTGACTTTCAAAGGAGTGCCCACAAACACCTGAAGTTTTCAAGTTCAAACCAGTGCAAGGTACTTCAAACATCAAACCACCAAACAGAAGGACAAAAGTAAATCTGAATGAAGATATAATAACATAGTGTAGAAATTAAATACACATTGACCATGTCACATGATGAATTTCATAAAATGAGGAGCAAACCCGTGCAAGTTAACTTCAAAGCCATGCTTAAGGTTCAAAAACAAAATGAAGATGGTCATTCACTAGGAGTTCAAGATTAAAACTCAGAACACAGGGCAGTGCTGCATCTTGCAGCCACAAGAGAACATGCACAGATACACTCACATGGGTCTATAGACATGAATAGAATTTAGTACATCTCAGGATAGTCAGAGACATGAAGGGAATTAACAAAATAAAAGAACTGGAAATTATCAAGATCTCATCCCAACAGCCAAAAGGAGTAGACCAACCAAACAACTACTGCTATTTGCAGTGTTTTTTCATGGACAACATGCCCAATTTTCACCCGCAATGGCAGGAGCAAGAGGAAGGAAAAAGAAAATCAAAGCAGAATCAAGGGACTCGTGGATAAGTCATGGCCCACATTGGGTTGTCATTTGGTGCTCTATTTAAATTTGTATTGAATTGAGAATCAATGCAGAGAAGATTGCCAAAATACAGCTGAAATGCATGAAGAATCCTGTCGCTGTCCAATTAATCAGAAAGAAAAAATCTAATAGAGACATTGCACCTGTAAGCAATATTTGAGTGCATCTAATTTTTGCACCCTACAGTTAAAGACTCAAACTATAAACTATGCTCTAAAGCTACATTCAGAGTGAGCTTAAAGACAATGATCTCTTGACTCACAGTGGTACAACTTAAGAAAATTTATGAAAACTGAAATTCTAATATCCAGAACAGATGGGAAACCATTTCCTATATTTCAATCATAAGTGCTTTCTACCATGAATTTATCACATCCCTGTTCCAAAACTAACATACATATGCATGTCTGGATAAGATTTAACTTAGCCAAAAGAAAAGGAACAAAAAGCTTCAGCTAATCTACCAGAAAACCAATTTAGAAGACATGTTCAGAAACATGTTTCCCAAATCCGTTTCCTGAACTTTTTTCCGAAAAATAACCCATTTTCCATTAACACCAAGTCAGATGTTCTCTGTTTTGTTTCCACAGATTTTCAGATTATAGATTTTGAGGGCTGTTGCAACAGATTAAGATGAAAACCAGCGACACGATCAAAACCCATTAACTAAAATCATCATCCAACTACTGATTCTGATCGCATCAAATGCACAACAATAGAAGACCTAGATTTATTTGAAATTAGAAGAATTGTGTGAGATGTGGTCGACAGTGATTAAGACTGAACGAGACTCACCGGTACAATAGATCGCCGGACTGGAGATAGTCGCGCGGCCGGTGGCGTCGGGCAGATAAACTGGAATATGAGTCTGACTATACTCCGTGGCAAAAGAATCAAAGAAATTAGGGCGGTTACGACTGTGACCAGACTTTTCTGGTCACAGCCACCATTATCGACAAATCCATTTCAACAATTACTATTGTTGTATCTTAATTCTCAATTAAATTATTGAATTGTGATTCTATACGATTAGGATAAAATTTAATTGCATAATTTTATTTTAATTTCTATAATTTAGCATTCAAATTACTCGATTAACAAAAACTTGGAATCCGAAATCATTTTATTTTTCTTTTTATGAACTTCAGCAGTCATTTTATTAATTAAAATTGTATGTTTATTTTATTTTTATTAAAATTGGATGTTTAAGATAAAATTAACCAAAATATATGCGCATGTTTGGGTTATTGTTTCTTAAAAATGTTCCTAGAGAAAAAGCAATCAAGACTCCATCCTCTCGTCTCTAAAACTCTAGTCGTCCTCACTCTTATTCGTTACAAATGAGGATAATTTTTATTATTATTGATCGGAAATATTATTTTAAGTCGTTCTTTCACGAATGTGAGTTTTAACTGATAAGTGATTTATAGCATCACCGTCTAAGTTTTCGCTTCGTTTCGTTTATTTTTGTGTTATTGCCAGTTAGCGTCTTTATGGTATGTTTTGTCGGCTCTTATTATGGCGTCTGGTCTATAGTTAACGAGTTGGCTTTTAAATGGGTTTTAATGTTGTCGTTTTATATAGCCAGTTTCGATCGAGTAAATTAAATCGTTGTCGATGTTAGAAATCTAAATCTTGGGTGATACAGGCGTTTCTGCTACCGAGCATGTAGGCGCGAGTTGTTTCGCTTTTTGTTATTAATAGGGAATGTTGCGTCGTCACCACAATGGTTTAAGACTTTTGATTCTGTGTTAATAAATTTATCTTTTTTAAAAAAAATATTTCTTGAAAACTTTTTTTTTTAAATACATAGAATACTATATTGGATTCTTTCAATTTTTGAAAAAAAAAAATTCTCTAATTTTATTATTTTATTGTTTTTTAAAACTCAAAAAAGGGACCTAAACATATTCTTACTATTTTCCTTGTTTTTCTTGTTTTTCCCATAAAAAAACACTTTCCAAAAACTACAAAAGGAGGATGACCAATGATGGAGCCTCTTAAGCTAATTCATTTGAGTAACCCAACCCAAAGTTAACCAACCCTAACGATTTTAAGACTTGATTACGTGTTTTTACGAATCAATGGGAGTATATTTTTTCAAAAAGTCTGAAACTTATTAAACACATAGAATACATTCATTTTAGTATTCTTTTGAATTTTTGAAAATTTGTTTTTTTTTCTCTAAATTTATTATTTTTCTGCTTTTTTAAAACTCAAAAAGGGCTTAAACATATTCTTATTTCATTTTCTCCTCGCTTTTCTCATAAGTAAAACAATTTTCTAAAAACTACAGTTATAGTGATGGTTCAATGATTTGTACCTCAAACCCAACCCAAAAGATGCTCAAATTGACAAGCAGAATTTAAAAGCTTTAACTACCACTTCATATTTTTGTGTGAAACCGATTTGAAATCGTATTATTCCATACCTTTTGAAAAACCGAGTGACTCACACTCTGGATAACATTCACTCTAAACTCACCTTTAAGGCATCAGATAGTCTTCTTTCAGATAGTCATTTCCCATCACATACCGACTTTCAATGAAATCTCCAACGACCGACACCTAATCCATTAGTCATGCATCTTGGCCAATAAACCCTTATGAATCTTGAAGCATCCCCGGCCACTAGTGATGTTATCCCCTGATCTCCAAACGTTGGACGAGCTTTCCTTCCTTACAAAATTTGAAAGCGTCACTTTCTCTTTTCACATGGTTGATAGTGATAACTTTCACCCATAGGTTTTCACAAATTAAAGATAAACATACACTTTGCTTTCTAAATAAAAGCGTATTATGATGTACATGTCAAGAAGAAAGTGATATTCGCACTAGAAGATAATTTATTTTTGTATTTAAAAGTAGGAGTTAGACATGCATGTCGTTTTTTTAATAATGGTTTAATTGATTGAAAACTTAGATTTAGTTATGATATATATGGAAAAGGTGATTCTTGAAAACTTATCCTTTCAAGTGGATAGAGCCGACATGGTGTAGCACATTTAGAACGTTCATAAATGCTAATCTTTCTCCTCAACGTTTATTTACTCTCTCATTCTTATGTAGGGTGTAATTTTATATTTTTATTTTTGTTTTTTGAAATAAGTTATTTCATGGTTATTCAAATATATAAATTAGTAACATCACATTTCATATAAGATACAGTATAAAGTTGTTTCTAAGACCCTATAAGTATGAGGCATATTTTATAATAAGATCATTATAATTAGAATTGACTTTTATTGTCACTACATTTGAAATTTTGGTCATTCTGTCATTAAAGTCTATCATATTAAGTATATTAGTTTTATTTTCTTTTTTTAGCCGTTGTTTTCTTTTTTTCTCTCATTTTGTTCTCTTATAACTTATTTTCTTCTCAGCAAGGCTGCATTTTTTTCCTGGCTTCGTCCGAAATTACCCATTTCAGATCTCTTTTCTTTCATATTCTTGTATTTCTTGTTGCGCCTGCTTTATCGACGTTGTATTTGTCGTCGCCTATTACCACAGATTGCTCTGTCACCTTATTACGTATTTTATTTATAGCATAATTCATATGCAGAAACTGATCTGAATCACCCATATATATCAAATGGCCATTGCTAAGATTGCCAGCAATCCAAAGCCGCAAATACAGGCCACTATATTATCAAAACCCATTTCAAATTTAGGTCTATATAATTAGAATTGACTTTCATTGTCACTACATTTCAAATTTAGGTCATTCTTTGAGTCATTCTTAAGTCATTAAAGTATATCATATATATAAGTATATGGATAAAATATGTTTATTCTTTTTAGCTAGCTTGGCTCACTAGAAAATAAAATATTTATCTTTTATTAAGATAAATTAATATATTGATGCTAATTATTTTTCATTTTTTATTTTTTACATCTATTCACTTTATATACTATTCATTATAATAAAATATATTCCATCATTGCTTTTCCATATACCCAACTCACCATTTTATCACTGAGTCTAGTCTCAAGGGGCTCTTAATAAATTCACTTTAATATGTTAGTATAAATATTAAAATGTCTAAATAATTATGAAGACAAAACTTTGTGCCACATAGATGTCATCAACAAATTATAATTCAATTTAATGAAATTTATATAAGAATGACAATATATATATATAGATATATATATATATATATATATATATATATATATATATATATATATATATATATATATATATATATACATATATATATTGATATTATTTTTACCATATGTATTTTGTAAATATTTTGAATCTATTTTTAAATTTTAAATTTAAATGTTATATTAAAAATTTTTACTTTTTAAAATAATATTAATAATAAATAGATTTATGATATATTTCATATATAACCTATTTTTCAACTTAAAGATAACTTATGTCATGTATAAGGGGTTGAAAAATTGTGTTTATCACCCAACAAAGTTAGGACGAGATAATAGTTCTTTTTTAATTCGCTGCCCTCGAAGCTCAGCCTTAAGAATACAAATAGATTAAGGATAATAGCTTATACGCATCATTATAAATTCATCAGCGACTCGCGCTAAGTATACTCGAATCTGCTCACAAGACATCTTTCACAACCGAACAAAAGTGTAACTAATATCATACATATTATTAATATTTTCTCATATTTGGTTCAACATTAGATAATATAAATGATATAACATCTTGTAGCTTTCAAAACAACTATCCTAGTTGAACCATCTTTTTTTTTCATTAAAGAATCCAAGATATTAGTTTCTTTTTTCTTTTTTTTTCTCATCTTATTCTTTTTATGTTCTCATTTTTCTTCAAGAATGGCGGTTTTTCGCTTATTCTCACACCAAAATCACCTTTCTCAGATATTTTCTTTCATATTGTCAGTCGTTTTATCTGCTGGCTTGTTATCTAAGCCATATCACACTACGTTGTTTCACATCTTACATGACATTTTATCTATTAAATTAATTTTATTGTGCTGAAATGCAAGCTTGAGCAAATGTAAATATAATAAATTATTGCACAGTAATATATCAAAACTAAAGCTACGTATATTATAAAGCCACTTATATTATCAAATTCAGACTATGTTCCATTTATTATACTATTAACTTTCGATATTATTTCACTATACTGCTTACTTATCAGATTTTCATCTATAAATCTATTAGTGTTAGAACTCAATAATATTATTTTTCTTTCCAACAAAAAAAAAGTTTTATTTTCTTTTTAAAATTAAAAATATTTATATTTTTTGACTTATAGGAACCATTTTGAATGAAAAATGAGCCAAGTAGATGGCCATTCATTGGGCAAGGAAAGTGGTTAGGAAAAGAGGAAGAAAACTCTGGGAAAATCAGTACATAATCCGCGCATCTAATCTTTCTTCTGCTATTCCGTAAACAGAAATTTTCTCTATCTCCTCCTCAAATGGAAGAAACCCCATCTGCAGATATGGAGATCGGAACACCAAAGATGTTTAGGAGATCAATCTTCATCTTTCTCAAGTATTATCAGTATTTCACCACCATCCCGGTTCTCTTTCTATGCTTCCTTTTTTTTCTTTGTTTCTTTGGTTCTTCTCTTAGCAGACCTTCTCCTCTTTCCTCTCTTCTCTGTTTTCAGTCTCCTTTCACACTTTTCTCCATTGTCATGGCAAAGGGTTGTATAATTCAAGCTCTGAATCAGCAAAAAATGATTCTTCCGCCATCATTTTCCTCTTTGATTTCACTGTACAAGTCCCTCTTCCTGACTCAAATCTGCAATTCAGTGATCATCGTCACAGCTAATATAGTTGCCTTCTCAGTCCTGTTCATTGGGATTAATTCCCTCGAATCATTTGGATTTTCACCCAAGAATCCTCTCATACTGTTTGTTTCTAGATCTGTTTCTTCCTCCTTTCTGGCCTACACCATGGTTATCTGCAATTTTTCTCTGGTTGTGACAGAGACTGAGAATTGTTCCGGGTTTCTAGCAGTCTTTAAGGCCTGCAATTTCCTGAGGAGGGTTGGGAAATCAAGGGCCTCGGTTAATGTCCCTGCCTGCTGCCATGTGCTGCTGCCATTGGAGAATTGTTTCGGTACCGAATTGTTGGAAGATCAGACTGCATTTCTATGGCCTCTGAGGGTCTGCTCATTGCTTACTTGCATTCCCTCCTTATTGTTCTTGACACAATTCTGAGTTGTTTGTTCTTCATGAGCTGTAAGTCGAATTTTCCAATGAATCAAACAGGCGGATCCCATAACCAGATTGAATTTTTCAAGGAAGAAGACGAATATCAGTCTTTCGTAAGAAGGAAATTCCAGCGAGCGGCATCAAATAGACTATCTTGTTTCTTGTACATACAATTGAAGAAACAAAATTCACCCTGGATACAGGTGCAAATGAAAAGTAAAAATCATATACTAGACTGAAAAACAAGTAGGCTACAACTTAATTTTTCTTTCCTTGTATTAGCTCTTAGGGGATGATAATAGAGAAGATGGTTCTAGTTTCACATATTCTTCCCATGGAAAATGAACTTAGTTGCAAAATTGCAGCAATTGCAATCTTAGTATCTTGTCTTTCTTCAAACAAAGGTGAAAATGGTTTGGTGAGGCAGATCGTTCCTTCTTACCAGTAGAAACCAAAAAGCAAAGAAGTGTTGAGTATTGAGTCAGCCCCACACCATGCCAATATGAATCAGCCATTCACCGTTTTTGAGCCGCAGGAGAGAGACGCAATCAACATCCGCCGCCGGCAACAGCGGTGGTTAAACATCGGCTCGCAGCGCGGACGCCATAAGTTCCAAAGAACGGAAACATCAACGGTTCGCTACACGATCGCCCGGCGAGGTTCAACGTCGCAGGCGATTTGTTCGATTCGACGAAGATGCGTTGAGCACGGCGCAGAACGAATCCGAACTGAGTCTATCGGCGAGATCGCCCGGTGCAAAGTTAACATTTTCTTAATGATTCACTACGCCACATCACCGCCCATCACCTCGGGCGATAGTTTCAAGATCTACCGCTTCATACAAGATAATTTCTCTCTCGCAGAATCCACAGCGTGACGATATTTAATCGGTTATATTACTTAAGAATTAATCTGAACATTCTAAATCACACGATTCTAGCTCTTCCGCCGATTCCTAATGGTTTTGTGAGTCACAGCGACACTTCACCTGATCCAACAATTTCATGTATTTCCTTGGTGTTTGATTACACATAAGACTTAGGGTTTTCTATATTTGTCGATTCGCATGTTCTCATGTTTTAATATGATTTTTTGTTCGCGACGGTTACCGAATACCGCTGCCATCTTTAATCCACGGTAGAAGTCAGCAGATTTCATCTGCTTGTACCAGCTGCTAATCAGGCAAGATTAGGTTTCCTTCTTTGATTATTTTCTCAATCATCTAGAATTCTCAGACACCATTTTATTATAGATAGGATTATTTTTGTAAAATTTTGAAGACTAATGAAGAACGTGAGTCAAGAAGATGAAGAACCCATGGAGAACATCAGACATGCGAGACTATTACGTTGTTTGAGGTTGGCAGACATCCTAAATGACAAACACCACCGGGTTAGAAGCGCAGCGGAAGAGATCGTCGACGCTATCGACAAATTTTCAGTGCCAAATCACCGCCGACGCGCCCTCACGCACCCCCCTATTAACGCTTAGCCAAGATCGTGGCCACGTGCTCATCCGTGCCGCCAGCGCGCAGGCGCGCTGGTATGGTTCTACTGATTTTTGGCATTTCTCCGCATCGCCGCGCCGATGGAGGCCCGTCGTGGTGCCATTTGACGAATGGCGCTTGACGGTTAGATGGCCAAGGCTAGAGCTGTTTTAACTCAAATCTCTTCACTTTGGCCTCGCTCGTGTAACGAACTCAAAATGACGGCGACTTCAAAGTTTCAGACACAACAAAACGGCAGCATTAAAATTACAGAGATTTCTTTCTTTTTTTTTCTCTTCTTAGGAAACCAGCTTACTGGGTTTTTTTTTTTCGTAAGGAACTCGTGATATTACTTCTTTTATTCATGGACGATTAAATTATATCAAGAATACGTTTTAGTCAGATAACACATATATAGATAGGTGGTGCCATATTATTCTTGCATCAATGATATACATGTGCATAATTAAATTATTTTTAAACCCTAGATAATATAATTATAAAAATCCTTTAATTTTTGTGGGTCTAAATGGTCATGTGAAGCCCATCGGATAATCATGATCGTCGCATTGGATTGTACTTCAAATAATTTGAAAAATTCATCAGACGGACCAATCGACCACTGGCAACTTTAGAGATTAAGCAGAATTTAAAATAAACAAGGATTTAAAATCATGATAATTTGGCCGAACCTCCCAACGAGGTTTTAATAATATTATTATAATGTATGAATAATGACAATGAAAAGTTGTGATATCTGGTAAGGTTCTATCTAAAGTTACACTGTAATTAGCAGAGATCCGTGTTTCACTCAATCTTTTGGGACTTTGACTTAATGATACTTATTCTATTTTATGTAATCAAGCTTTTAGTTTATTATAAATGTTCTACCACCGAGCATTTATTATGAAACTAAATTATTGTTTACAATAAACAACAAAATATTTTTGTTTTGAATTTACTAAATATACAAGTTTATTGTATAATATACGAGCAATATTAGTGTGCACAATGTATAATTTTTTTCTTCAGAAAATGACATCTTTCAACCCTCTATCTATGATTTTGAATCAAAACCATCGGGATCGGTAAATAACTTCAGCATTGGAAAACGAACTTATACATCGTTTCCGATTACGAGAAAATCAAGTTTGTCCCTTTGGGATAATTTCTAAGCCAGTCATCCCTGTTTCTAATGATATAACAAAACATAACATGCGACTTGGGAGAATGCAAACACTTCACTTCGATGTTAGTATTCTGCTAAGTCATGGGGTCATCGAGGCAAAATAACACCTCTCGACAATGGAAAGAGAAATGTGCCCGCACTCGGCGTGAGGGGATGTTAAGCAAGACCGCTTCTCGGTAGACAAAGCCTACTATCACCGATTCGACACACGTATGACCGGTAGGCGTGTGACCTGATCATTGCTCTAAGAACGATTTCACGATATCGCCCGCCAGGCTTATAGGCAAAACTTCAAAAAGGAGATGAAGATAGATTCCATCTCGCAATCACCGCCTAAACATTTCAATCGCTTCAAAGTCAATTACACATGCATAAGATGGATCTCGACTCCGCTTCACTAATGCATGAGCTTGAGAGTGCTAAACAGCTTTCTCATGTAGCCTTGCGCTAGCACACTTTACTGAGGCTCATGTCCAAAAGTGGAAACCTAAGGGTGGAAACACAACAAGAAAAAGAAGGTAGTGATAACAAGCACAAATCGGATACAATGAGTTGCCGAAAGGCGTGCTTCAAGCGCCATAAAGGACACCGGAAACGTATCTCCGCCCAAAGGCCACCAAAAGCCGTGTACGGGTGATTTGTACTTGTTGTCGGGCGCCGTTTCAGCGGAGTAATTTTAATGATAAACGGATCATCATTCAGAGCCACTAATCACGCTTGTTACTCTTGCAGCTGCTCAAACATAAGACGCTCATTAGAAGGACAAAGATACCTGGTGGGAACGGAAGCTAATCTCCGTAAAGGCCATAGGACCGCTGTTTTATTTTTTGGAGAATAATAGACTTGATGCTAGAAGATTGTTTATTTGTTCCGCATTTCGAGGAATTCTGGCTCGTCAAGCAATAAACACCTGCTGACATTGCGCTTAATTCCTCGCTCAATAAGAAGTAAATCTTCTTTATTTGTTCCGATTCTTATGAATAATCTTTATTTTTAAGTCCTCGTCCTACATGTAAATGTCATTGAAATTGTTGAAAATGAATATAATCACTGAAGCAAAGAAAAGGAAAGTATCAAATAAACTTACCTTGGCATTTGCGATTAGGTCACATGAATCCCAATAGGATTACATGTTTGGCAAAAGTGGGATTTTAAATTCCCTAGCATTTGAACCTATACAAATGTGTGAATCCTGTTTGGAAGGTAATGTTGTAACACCCCAAAAATACCCTAAAATTTTTATAATAAAAATTATTATATATTCCTGATAATCGAGCCAACTGTGGTGATTTTTCCTCGAAATTTTTTTTTAATATCGACAGATGATCAAGGAATCCGTAAACGAACCCAAGCCAAAAAAGGCATAAAACATGAAATTGTAAAATGGGGACCCAAGGGTCAATCAGAACAAAAACTTTATATGCCTGCCGATATTGCAGAAATAAACGAGTAAAATAAAAAAATCATGAAACGACATCGTAAGATGTAGAAAGATGAGCAGTTTCCTCCTTTTAAGACGACAAGAGTGATCCATAAGAGTTAAAAATGTATAGAAAGTGGAAAGCGGCAGAGAGCCTCCACCTCTCTCTGTGATTCGACGATCGACCATAGGTCTCCGGGCGAAGACGAAGCTGGCAAGCCCTTCCTAAATGACAAGAGCTACAAGTAGAGGACCTAACCGGACTTTCGACAAACTCCATGAGGTAGTCTTCACTTGGTCTTCTACCCCAAGGATTGTCGGGTAAAGTTATCCGCCTTAGGGGAAAGTTTCGGTTGCATTTAAAACCACGTGGAAGCTGCCACATTGCGGGTACGCGCAGCCTAGCCGAACCTGTAGCTGATTTTGGGTACGGCGAAGGAAATTGGTAGTGAGTCCTTCTAGTAGCAATTGTAGCCACATCAATCTCAGCTTGGATGTTAGGCTTTTGAATTTCGATTTGGACTTCAACTAAGTTATTGGCTTTACTCGAACAACAACGGTCAGCGGTCGCCAAACCGAGGTCGCTAAAACAAGGTCGCTAAACAAGTCGTCAAACAAATGGCTGCCGCCAAACCGGCATCGCCAAACGCTGGTCGCCAAACGCGTCATCAAACGCTGGTCGCCAAACGCTGATCGCCAACAGCCGCCAAACAGCGGTCGCCCAACAAACGTCGCCCATCGCCGGCCGCTCATTGTCGCCCAACAACGGGTCGCCCAATGGGCTGTCGTCCAACAGCGGTCGCTTTCGCAAACGCGTTTCGTCAAACAAAGGCTCGTCAAACAAGGTTTCGTCGGGGCCTGTGCCGCTGTCAAAGCTGACTACGCATGACCTCCAACTTCTAAGGTCATATCTCCTTCGCTTGAACTCCCGATTTGAGTGTTCTTTGACTCTAAAGTTCTACGGAGTCGCTAATACATCCTTCATATGCCTGAGGAGGATGTTAGATGTCGACCGAGGTGTTTGACTGAGCTCTTCACTTCAGTGCAGCTCGTCAGTTCAGGTCAGCTCGTCAAAGTTGACTACACATGACCTCCAACTCAAGGCCATATATCTCCTTCGCTTGAACTCCGATGGTGAAGTTCTGGACTCTATGGGTCTCACATTGAGTCAAGAATACATTAATATCTCCTGAGTGAAAGATAGATGTTTTTGACCGAGGTGGTAGACGAGCTCTGTCCAGTTCGGGTCTGCTCGCCTCAGATTTAATCGCATGACCTCCAACTTTTAAGGCCCCAACTCCCACGTCCGAACTCCGATTGAAAGTGTTCTCGCACTCTATGGAAAGCCCATTGAGTCAATAATCCATCTACATATGTAATGTTTAAATTGGAACTATATTAAACTCCGGAAAATCAATCCTAACCAAAACCACTAGTACACTGAATACTATTGTTCTTTAATGGTTTTTGGAATGTGGACCGACGAGGGAGAAAAAGCCAATCAAGGAATGGTATCCCGCAGATTGGAATCAAAGTAAATATTTTCGGGTTTGTTCTACCAACTCCTATTCCTCAAGCTTCAAGTTTTTAAGCATGTTGCTCTAAAAGCATACAAATTCGATTTAATTGATTCGAAAAGTGATCGTGAAATATTTCGTATATAAAAATTTCATGATTAGCTGAAAATAAACTCACTTATACAAGCGCATATATCAGACTATATTTTTCTATAAGCGATTAAACGCCTCATAATAGAATGTTAACCGCTTATTTCGCATTGCGATGATTGGAGCATACCACATGGGTCAACAGTGCGATCGCTAACTACGTGTCACTCCGATCGCTGTTTTCGGACCGTATCGCAGAGGTGTTCACTATTGATTGTTTATAACCGCCAGCCCGGAATGCCGGACCGCATCAGTTATAAAACCGCGATACCGCTCGCAGCCTCGGGCCAACTGTTTGGACTCGAGATCCTCACAGAGATCAAGATATGTGTTAAATTGCGCTAAGGGCATAACCGACCGATGGGCATAATCAATTGATTGGCATAACTGGCGACACGTAACCGACTGATTGCATAACCGATTATTTTAACCGAATGATTTTCTTAATTGAATCGAATGTCGAACTAAATGGAATTTGTGAGCATATTTGAATTAGATTTGAGATTGTGAAATATTGATTATGAAAATGTAATTATGGGATGATCAATGAACTATAATTTATTGTATATAACAAAGTATATGTAATGTATTTATATCAACGTCCAAATGATCAAAGTTCAATTATTAAATCGCATAAATTGATTTGCCTGAACCTATGAATCTGATTAGATGTAACCACCAAGCATTTAAAACGCTACTGTATCATACCAACGCCAAGCAGTGCACCGAGCGATGTGATACTGGGACGATAATAATCTAAAGATCGGCGAGCTGAGTCATAAAGAAAGAAATCCTGGAAAGATGTCTCGACATGTGCACTCATTTCATGTGTTATTTTGATAATGCGATATTTGTATGGGAAAACACTGACATCGAAACATCTATTTGTAAATCATTTTGAAAAGGCTTTGATGCCTACATTGTAATGCAAATGTTTTGCGGGCTTGCCCACTCGTAATCAGCTCTGGGCTGAAAGATATGATTTCGAGTAATTTTGAGTGACTTTAGTGGCATCCCGACTGTTCGAATCATCACAAGCCGGCTCAAGTTCGTAAGGGGCGTCACAAATGTAATAACCCATCCTAAAGGCATTAATAATCCATCACACCATCCACGCCAAAGACATACATGCATACAATAGATATGTATTGATCATGATTATAAGTTAGTGCTGACAAATTCAAAAAGTTGCGGAAGCAGCCATAAGTCGTTGAAATTGAAGGACCATTTTGAAATTTTGTCAAAATATCTGCGATAAAAGCTTTAGAGTTGTCCGTAATCCTTAAACTTATCTTTTCCTTCTCGCGCCCGATCAAGTGTGATAGAGAGAGGAAAAAAAACCGGTTTTGAGCAAAATTCTACACACCATTTTCGAATTCAAGCACTTAGGTAAACTTGTTTCAGATCTGTTTTGTACCTCTATTTTCGGGTCTTTAAGATCTTTTCGTTTTGGAACAAGTTGTAAATATGAGTTGTTACTATGTCTCTTCTAGGTTTCCCTGCAAATTTTATACCGGTTGTGTTTATCCCCTGAGTTATGATCTGTTGACCACTGATTGCTCAAGCTGTCCTGATTCTGGCAGTTTACTATGTGAAATTTGAAAGCATGTTTCTCCTTGTGTATTTGGTATTTTGCCCTAATTTTAGGATATGTTCTACTTTTATATGTCTAGTTCTTGCTTGAAAAATATTAGGGCTTTATCAAGTCTCAATCTTGAGTTATGGTGGTTTGTTTAAAGGCTGTTCTTGTAACAAGGACCATAACAGTTAAAGTTTGAAAATCTGGTATAAATTATATATATGGAATATGAAGCTGATTCTTGAGAGGTATGTTAAAGAGGCATGAGTCTAGTTTCTAACAAAAAAAAAGAATCATATGTGTTTTGGATGTATATGTTGAGGAGTTATATCTAAAAGAGTCAAGGTAATAACCTTGCTGTAAAACAGGGGTTAAATGACCTTAGGTTATATGTTCTCACTATTTTCGAGTTTCTAAAGTTTACGCATGATATATGATTCTATGTATGATTAATATATGTTTTAGTCCACGAGGAGCAAACGACAAGACGTGGCGCTGCTAAGGAGTGACAATAGATGTCATTTTTTTTTGTGAGTGGATATGGAATGTTTGATACCATGTGTCTTTGTTTGTCATTTGATGTGAATGACTTGTTTTTTTGTAATGTGAAGTGATTCAATGTTCATATATGATATATGTTAAGTGGACTATGCGCTTGTTATGTGCAAGAATGTGTTGATGAACTATATAAGTTCAGTTCTCAAGGACAAGCTATGTGATAAACTATGAATGTTATTATGTACAAGTACAAAGAGTATGAAAGATCCATGATGTATGGAAGTATAAGAGAATAAGGTTATGACAGACATGTCCACTAAGTAATAGCAAATATTAAGTTACAAGGGACCCAATGGTCAAATACAAGTATACAAGCTGGCCGAAGAACACAAGTTTACAAGTTACAAGTTAAATATCAAGTTTTACAAGTTTATAAGTTCTCGCGATACTTGTGTTTAGGTCATAACCGATAAGAAACGGATACATGCAAGACAGGATATAAGAATACATATACATGAACTACAGAATGTGCCTATGTTTGATGTTATGGAATTATTGGGCGTTTCTCATTTGATGATATGAATGTATATGAATATGTAGGAGTTAAGTGCTTTGGTTTGATAAAGTGAATGGGCTTATGATGATGATTTGAATGTGTGTGGCGTGGTATCACGTTATATCCTCATTGAGTAGCATCTCATTAAAGTGCAATATTTTTTTAGTTCACTAAGTCAAAAGAATATGGTGTTAGAAGTTTTGTCGCCACTCGCACTTCCCTCTCCTCTCATCATGACAAATATATGTATTCTAGGAGACTTATGAATTATATATGTCAATGTATATATGGTTACCCTAAAATTGTTTTGGGGCATGTTTATTAATCAAAGAAAAATGTGTATACAAGGGTTTTGGTTGAGTTTTAACGCTTTTTTTTTTTAAAAAAATCCTAATGTTTCTATTATGAGGTCGTAACTTCCCTAAGTGACGTTTTGTGGTTAATTGAATTTTCTAAAATTAGGATGACTTAGTTTTTCTTTAGGGTTATAAAGAACCAAGATTAGGACATTACAGGTAAAATGACCAAGAGGCCCTTTAAGGCCAAAGGATAGAGTCACAAGAACCAAAACCGGCCGGAATTGGTGCATACCGATGTATGCGGCCCAATGTGCGTGTTCAAGCCGTGTAGGTGGGTATGGAGTATTTTGTCACTTTTACGTATTGACCACTCAAGATATGGTTTGCTTACTTCCACGCGCAAAGCCCTCCCGAAACTTGATAAATTTCTCGGAATATAAGGCCGAGGCGTAAAAGCAATTAGGTGTCCATATCAAACTGATCCGATCGAGGAGGTAGTCACCTTATCCGAGAGCTAAGTTTTACTCAACTCAAGAGGGGATAGTTTCACAACTGTTAGCCCCTGGAACACCTCAGCAAAATGGAATTGCAAAAAGGAGAAATAGAACTCTCCTAGACATGGTGAGATCGATGCTTAGTTATTCATCTCTACCTATCGTTAGATATGCCTTAGAGATTGCTGCATACTCTTATTGAACTTGGATTCCTTCTAAGCTTCCAAGTTTCACATCAACCCTCGAATTGTGGAACCGACGCAAGCCTAGTTTAAACCATATCAAGATCTTAGTGGGTGGTCCGAATTTATCTCGAGAAACCACATAAGTTGGAATCTTCATACCGAAGTATGTTTGTTTATTGGATACCCTAAAGGAAACGAGGTGGACTTTGTTATAGTTCCTCATAGGAGAAGAAAGTTATAAGTGAGCACTAATGCAAATTTGGGAGGAAGACCGTGTAAACAATTTCAAGCCCACAGTAAAGTACTTGAAGTGAGCTCTGACCGGGCCTTAAGAATCGCTAAACCACCCTGACTTGGACCTATTGTGCCATTGTATCCAAGGCATGTTCACAGAGGGAAATGAAAATATACCAAGGTGAACAAGCACGAGTGGAACTACAGTAGAACAACGTGTAGATATACAAGGGAAACCAGAAACCCAGAAAATCAAATTCAAATGATCAAGAGTGATCTTTTCTCAACCACAACAAACCAAAGTGGAGTTTCTGGCCGGTGAGCGGGAGAATGACACGCAAGCCACTCAAGACATTCTTGTTGGGCTTAATCGTACTGCCATAACCATTAATAGCTAAGAGGATTTTGTAAATTACAAAGAAGCACCGTGAGGATGTTGATGCACGTGAGTGCCCAAAGCCATGGACCGTGAGAGATGGAGTCTGTATTCTGATCCCGCTCCGGTTCAGAGACACCCAAAGGGGTAAAACCTATAGGGTGTAAGTGGATCTACAAGAGAAAAAGACAACCAAATGGGAAGGTAGAAACCTTCAAAGATAGATTGTTTGCAAAAGGTTATACCCAAAAAGAGGGGATAGATTATGAAGAAACCTTTGCCGCACCATGCTTAAATCCATCCCGATTCTTTAGTCAGAATGCGTCGGACATTACGAGATTTGCGTATGGATGTCAAAAGTTCAACATTTTTAAATGGCACTAGGAAGAGGACATCACACATGCAGCCAGAAATCCGAAGGGTTCATAGCTGAGGGCAAGGAAACAAATTGGCATGTAAGTCGCAAAGGTCCATTTATGGACTAAAGCAAGCATCCGTAACATGGAACATTAGGTTTGATCAAGCTATAATCTCTTATACGGCTTTGAGGTAAGTCCTCGATGAAACCTGTGTTTACAAAAAGATCCGGTACAAAATAGTTTCTCCTAGTCCCTTAATGATGACATTTACTCTAATCGAAACCCACTTACAGGTGTTATCAAGTGTAAAAGGATTATGTCAGAAAAGCAATTTGATATGAAAGATTCGAGTAGTTAACTATATTCTTGAAATCAAACTTCTACGAGACCCAAGAATATGTGTTGGCATTATTCCAAGTGTTTTTATATATAAATAAATTCTAAATCTAGGTTCAAGATGTGGAAAATTCCAAGAAGAGAACTTTACCCTTCAGACATGGAGTTCATCTTTCTAAGGAGCAATCACCAAAAACTCTTGAGCAGAAAGAACGTATGAGTAGGATTGTGACGCCCCAAATCCTGGGGGTCCGTTGACTACCCGTCAACCCGCGGAATACGGTGGAATGCTCGTGACCCGACATTTCACAAAAATGTTAGCCTCAGACGGAAATTCTACCCAAATACGTAACCCGCATAAACCCGTCCCAACAGCCTAATATCAGCTTATGATTTAAACCCGCCACTGGGCCCATAACCACACTCAATATACATGCCAACTATGAATCCAACTATATACCCAATAGTTACAAGAGTTAATATGTTTTTTTATTTTATACACACATTAATGAAACCTCTAAGTTCTAATACATGTATATATCAAAGCCACAACCCGATTCTTCTAATCTTCTGGGCCTCTAGACCTAGTCATTCCTCGCACGCCCCCGTACCGTAAAATAATATCCCTCTAATAAGGTGAGCTACACGGCCCAAGAGTGGAATCCGCCTGGGGCGGCGCCCACCACCTAAGCGCAGCTTGCACAGCTCCAATGAAAACACACATTCAAGCAATGCATGATCCTACTGAATGTCTATACGACCAACTCAGATCCCAGCTCCTCACCGAATTCCTTTCCACACTCTCCTAAGCCTCAGATGAAAATTATTATTTTGTTTGCTCAGGACAACCCTCCGATGTACATCACCTCTGGGCCGCCTCCCAGACTTTATTGATATATATTATTTGTTTGTGACTCACCCCTCCGATGAATATCAATTGTCGCCCGACGATTGATATGTTATTTGACTAATTCCTCCGATAATTAATATTTTCGACAACCCTCCGAACCGCTTTTCTGTGACTCGTCTCTTACGCACCACTCCTATAGTCCTGGTGGTGTTCCAAGCAGCATATGAAATGCATGTATGTCAATTCCTAATACAGCTTCATCTACGTAAATATATAAACATGCATATACTATAAAAAATTTAATTCACACAATCATGTCATGTAAATTAATTAATTCATACATCAAAATTAGCTCACTGGGCTAATGATCAAACACGAGTAATTCTACTTGAATTACCGACTAACATATATTTTCAAAAAATTATATTTTTGAGAATCGCTTCGGAATAAAGGAAACCCCTGCTATCATTCTCGAAAAATCACAAATCATCTACTCACTTAATAACCTGTTTCACGCCATTTCCGTACTTCAATCCAATCAATACACGTATCAACACACACAAATGCATAATTTTACACCAAATCAGTCGGAGCAGCCACGGGGTTGCTCCATTTTGATTTTCGTACTCTGTATCATTCCGTCCTGCTCGATCACCAAACGGTCCCTAACGGTCTCATTCGACTCAAACACCAGAAACACTTAAACGATTAAAACTCAAGTAGGAGAAACCCCTACCTCTCGGAGTTTGAGGAAACTCCCTAAATCCGGTACCCACGCCGGTTCTCTCCGTAGAGCTTCTCCTTGTCCCGAAGACTCACCTGCCTGATCACCCGTATTTCTCAGAGAGAAGCCCCATCTTCTCTCACTACAAACCCTCCATTTTTGCTTTCGGGTCCCGCTACGCCTCCTTTTTCCTCTCTCCCACGCTTGCTTGCTTTTCATTTAAAGAAGAACACTCGGTTTCATTTGTCCTTTAATTCTCATTTAATCCAATTAAATCGACACTCCCCTTTATTTCTCTCTAGTTTCGACATTCAAGACTATTTACTGCTCCATTTCCATCATTTCTCTACCTTTACAACAATTTATGATACATGAGTACTGTTATGTGAATTTCTGTCAAGATCGAAAATCGCTTTATCTGCACCTCCTTTGAACTGGCCATGCCCCAAACCGGCAAGCCAACCCGACCGCCCTCGCATCTCATCTAATGGCGTGCTAACTGTGTTTTTCGAGATGATCTCAACTATGAAATCCCGCTTTGTCATCCGGGAGATCAGAGAATAAATTATGGATTTTTAACCCAAATTAACAACTTTGTAATCAAATTACGATTTTCTGCCCTTTTCCGTAAATTGGAATTTCTGCTCCCATTCTCCTCCTCAAAAGGAATTTCTCGTCCCAAAAAATTTCGACAATTACAATCAATCACATGCTTATGCAATTGTACTCCTACCATGCATGTAAACAAATATTTAAATCTTAAACGACTAAACCACTCCACCTTCATCCCTAAACAAGAAGGGATAGGGTGGCCCGCATCACGCCTCACGCTCCCACGATTCCTCCACTCCATAGTGCCTCCATAGTACTTTCACTACCACGGCTCAGACGCAAACCCGATCACGGCTTATCAACACGCACACTGGTCCCTCCTCGAAGGTCCCATCCATGTCAACCTCAATCTGTCCCCAATCCACCACATGAGCTGGATCTGGAGTATATTTTCGGAGCATGGAGACGTGAAACACTTCGTGGACACCTGACATGTTGGGCGGTAATGCGACCGGCACGTGGATGAAAGGCCTAAACACTCATCTTACACTCGCCGTCGTCATTTTCACATTTATTTTATAATAATTTGATAGTTTTGTGGCTAGATCCCTGATTTTGTGTCTGGTGTGGTTAGCGTGTTCGATGGGAGCGTAAAAGAACAACTTTTTGGAAGCGCGAACAATGAGGAGCAAAGAGGTAATGACCAGCCTTCACGTCAGCGACGCCGCCACGCCTCGACCGTCGTCAACAACGCAGGTCAACGACGCCCCCATCGCCGCGATCGCCAGCTCCTCGTAAAATCGCACTCATCATTTAAAGTACCGATGGCTCAGAAATTAGTATCGGAGGCTGCACGAATCCGAGGCAATGTGCTCGAGCAGAAAGTGACACCTGACTTCCGAGGAAGCGCTGCCCTGAATTGTAACGCTTTTCATTTTTCTGATATTTTCGGATTTAACAATGTTTTCTTTATTAAACGCTTTCATCTTTTTCTTCCATATTTATGTTCTAGATCTCTTTCTAGGGTTACATCAAACCCCGTCATAAAAGAATGGGATTAAAGTTTGGATCTTTCATGTTATTCGGGCTTGTTATTAATTTGTCACATCTACTCTATACCCGCATTTCAATTATATGTTAATGTTTCGCTAATGTTAGCCTAATCGCACCGGGAGATCCAGATTCGAGAGATGAGGGTATTCAGGATCCGGTAGAGTAGCCCTTTAGTCATCTGCTAATAGAGATATTCTCAACCCGAAGGTGGCATTTGAGGTTAGAACATTTAAGCATTTCTGAATACCGAGCCGAGATGTAGGATATACCGATTCTATTCACGATAAAGCGATATACCTCGAGAGAGGATATCTCGTGAGGGGCAAGATCACCTCGCCATTGACATATTACAAATATATTGAATAACAAAGATCTTTAGAAAAGTAATCCATTGAACGTGATAGGTGGAGATTTAACCCTAGGCGCCCAACACCATTAATTCACTAGAACTAATAGCTTAGTTGAAGTTTCCTTACTTCTAAATTTTACCCTAGAATCAATTATTCGATATTGTCCGAAAAGTGTAACCTTCAGAATACTTACCTTTCCCGTGGATCAAGACCGCACACATTATACACACTATATTACTACACGCACTTGCGCATAGGCCTACTATACACACCGCTACCGCCAAGTTTCTTGGCGCCGGCCGGGAACGGTTTAATTGATATAGAGAAGGCACATAGATAAGTATTCTCACTTTCTTTATTTTTGGTTTCGTGCGCCGGGTAATTGGTTTTGTTAATGTTATTGCAAGCACGTGTTTCGAGTGCCATGACAAAGAAACCGAATTAATCAACACCTGTGTGATCCCGAGCCAGAAAGACTCGCACATCGCCGGCTAATGTGAGAACGTAACGTAGATTAGAACTTCAATAGTCATGGAAAACACCGAAGAACAAGATTTTGGGCGTTGAACAACCGAACCAATGTAGGAGTGCAAAGTAAATAGGAATCAAGCTACCTGTGCCATTTATACAAACTGCACGATCCTTACATGCTATTGGGCGAGTTTGTTTTACCACCACCGCTTGTTCGGGACAAATACCGACGTCACCGACCAAGCAACACTGAATTTGAAGTCGGCCACGCACGATGCTTCGTAACATCTTGTTCCATGGACCAAATTCCATGAGAATCCAAACATGCATTTAACTAACTTCCTCGGTTACATACCAAGGCCAACGGAGTTATCAAGAAGCTCTAAGATTACTTATTCCCACTTTCACGGAGAGCCGCATTGGCTAACCGCCAACACCGTAATTCCATTACTACATGAACGAAGTTGGGCCAAAAAAGTTTCTCGACCAAGTTCTTCCACCTTCGAAGATCGCACAACTCAGGCAAGAGATCAATACGCTTCGTCAACTGTAGGGGGAGAACCCGGCGCAGGCATGGGGACGTGTTTCATGAATTATCGCAAAGTGTCCTCACCAATCGACTCAACCGTGATGGATGCAAGTCCACACCTTCTACAATGGTCCGAGAAATAACCAACAATGATGATGCCTCACCGAGGATCATCGATGAAGAAAACCACGCACTGCGTATGAGATATTGAAAGCGATACGCGAACCAACACTAATCACAGCCTAGAGAGAAGTTGCCACACCAAGAACACGGTGGCAGGGCAATGCACAATGAAGTCCTCAACAATCCTCGTAAATCATGTGGCTCGCTTGGACTAAAACTGCCTAAATAGCAGCTAGGAACACCACATGTTATACGCAATACCCGCTGGGGAGTCGTGACCTGTGGGAGGACAAAGATAGTAGTGTAGAATGTCGGGCCAAAAAAACCCACAAAGGGAGCAAGCCCAAGACGTATCGAGGCTTAATCGAATCAATCACAAGAAGAAGGGACCGTATAGTACGCCTACCGAATCATAATCGTGGACAAGGCTTTCACACAAGCACCTCACAAAACCACATAATCTAAACAATCAAGGGTATGTGGGATGGCGTAATAACCGCAACTAATATGCCATCAAACTGGAGCTAAAACTAACCCCCAAAGAAGTCATTTTATAAGCTTGTCACTGTTTAAATCCTTCACATTCGCTGCTTATGAATGAGGTGACTAAGGCGAACATAAAGAAGAAGTGCAAACCCAAGAACAATCACAAAGACGCCATGGAGTTTTGGAGGCACAATAAATAAATGGGCAAGGCTACATTTTTTGCATGAAGAAAACCCAGCCCTCTTCGCCTCATAATCTGGGAGGGTAAAAACCCCAAGAAGAGATGGGAATGGAGCACGTTAAAGGGGCCACACCTCGAGAAAGTGGGAGGAGAATCGGGAATCACAAGTGCAACCCCAATCAGAAGAAGCAGAGACTTGTGAGATCACCTTCAAATTAACTGAAAAGATGATGCAAATTAAAGAATTGGGCCACAGAGAAAATAAGAGACTCCTATGGAAGCAAAGGCCAAGATACCGGTCCCCTTACCCACAACGTCTCAAGAAACATAACCGTATAAGCAATTCATCGCGTTCTATGGATGTTTTCAAAAGTCGCATATAAACATTCCATTTGTCGATGCCCTAGATAAATGCCCGCTTATGTAAAGTTCATGAAAGACATTTTGTCTCGAAGAGAAGATTAGCAGACTTTCGAGACTAAGAACTTAACTGAGGAATGCAATAATCTTCAGAGAAGCTACCAGCCAGGAGCTCAAAGATCCAGCATTTCACCATCCTCATGCACAATCGAAATGCTATTAGAGAACCGCCAAGATCAGCGCATTAATCTTATGCCCTTATCCATCTTGCCACATCAGAGTCCTGTCCAACTAGCTGTACTACGCTTCAGCCTTTGTGCATTACATCTGAAGCACCCGAGAGGATAATAGTAAGATATTCCCAAATAGGGCGCCCAATGCAAGTTTATTTTCCAAAGCAGATTTCATAGTTTTAGACATGGAGGAAGATGTAAAGAAATACCGATTATTTTGGGAAGACCTTTTCTAGCAACCAGGTGGCAATGATTACAAAGTGAGGGGGCTTAACCGAAACTAAAGAGCACAAGAAAGGAAAGAAGTAACTAATTGCTCGAGGTGCGAGACACCCACAGTAGTGATACTCGTCATGTCGATGACAGTAGAGGCTATAAGAGTTCAGCCAAACTGGTCTCACCCACCCCGGATAACAGCCTAGTAGAGAATGAATCCGGTGAACCTGAGGATTTTGTGAAAGCAGAAGAAGAGTTAAATGGATGACTCTTCTGACACACAGACAAAATACTTTGAATCCTCCCGCTGGTGAAATGTACAAAAACGCCTGTCCCCAATTTCATCAGCAATCCACTTCCATGAGTTAACAAAACCTCATTCAGTCGCCCAGCGGTACATGCCTCGGTGTAATTCACACCCGCGATCATCCCCAAAGAGTCTATCCATCGGAGCAGCAGGTGCTCATTGGTGGTCCTTCAGATCACAAAACACGCACCTACGCCTCAAATGATCTAAAAGCGATTCGTCTTCACACATCATTCGAATACGATGAGCAACCAGTTAATGCGATGGTTGAACCCATCAACATGAAGCAACCCAAAGAACAAATGGTTATTGATCAAAGATTACCTCATTTCGCACGCACGATCACCGCGCCGCATGTGGAAAGTCGGCAGATGAGAACAATCACATCGGCAACTTAAACACGCTTCGTCACCATCACTGGTTTGTAGAATACATTCGAGAATTGTGGCTGACGACGAGCTGAAATGCAACAAAAGACTACTTCCATTGTCGCCAGACCATGTCACTCACCAATGGTTATAACATTGTGTCCGGCCCAGACATCCAAAACATAAATCAACGCCATATCCCCGCGACAAATACGGAACATTCATTTGTCCTGCGAAACGACTCGCGAGCGCCCGAGAATCGTGCAACGCACCGGCACCTTCTAATACAAGATTTACCATATAGCTCCCATATGGTGAGAGTCGATCATCGAATTATATCTGTCAAGAAGGAATCAGCCATAATCCTCCGTTCAGCAAATGAGAGTCCATCAGCAAGATGGAAGCATAACGTAATTCCGAAAATCAATCGGGAAAGCGTCATAGCTTCTTCACGCATGAGTAATGTCTTTGGTTAGAATCATCCAATAAAGAGAGATAATACAGAGGCATAAACATTCAGCTATCGGCGAAGCAGCCTCAACCCGCAGCGGATCCGGGGTTCCAAACATGTCATCGAGCGAGGTTCGGCGCCATCGGCGATTTATTACAACCATTAACATCATCTGTTCCGCGATCCACCTTCCGACGATCCACGCTATTGGCGTTATCTTCCGATTGGCGATGGTTATCCGCAAACCATTCGTTAACGCGATTGTTCTTCGGTCAGTCATTGCGACGTTATTATTATTCGGCATTAATACGCGGCAACGAGAGAATCTTTCGGTTCATTTATTACGCAACATCGAACGCTCAACCACGGCGTTAACCATTCAAAGCAATTCGTTGAAACACTGTTTTAGTTTTACAACAAATGAAAGATCAGATCAAAATGTGAAAACGTTAATCATCATCAATGGTTGTTATTTCGATGACCAAAGGTTGACAAACCCGGATTCGATCTTCAGTCCCTTTCCTCGCCCAAGAGTTCGATCAGAAAACAAGGTGACGCGAAGCAATTTTAAAAACAGAGCGGCACCACCCTTCCATTTTGTCGAGAAGGGGCTGATGATGTTCCGTGAACGACTAATTGTAAACGAGAAACTTTTTGCTATTATGACAAGTAGGCGCTCCTTTGGTTTTAGTGATTATGTGAACTATTTGGTGGTCAAAGTAAGATTTCGACTCAACTATCGGAAGAAGAAAGGTTTTTCGCACAACCTTAAGCACTACTATTGTAAGAGCTAATTCTCCTTACAGTAATCAAGCGATCAAAGGATAAGGAGATGTAGTCCTGAAGATGAAATGCTCGCATTCTCAACCATTGTCACACTCTATCGCGTGGTGGACACTTTGGTACGAGAACGCCAGGCCTAAGGTTCTACAATCAAGTTTTTATTGCCTTCCTTAGCTTAAAGATGTCATCAATCTGTTTCCACTCAGACAAATGTCAAACGAATCTGTGGAACATTCCTAGAAAGGATTTGTTTCACCATGCATCCTATTCTCGAGGTAGAGTTGTTCGATTTACGGGGGATCGATTTCAGTGAATCATTTCCCCGCATCATACAACAATTTATACATCTTGTCATTTTGAGACTATGCCCCAAAGTGGGTAGAAGCTGCATTCCAACACGAACCAATGATGCCAAGATCGTAGCTCAATTTCTAATGCAAAGAATATATTCTCAATGCTTTGGAACCTCGAGCTTAATCACGTATAATGGTACTCTACTTCAAGAATAAGGTAATAGACAAGGTTTTGCAAAAAGCATATGGGCACGCCATCGCATACACCCTTTGCATACCACCCACAATCAAACTATGCGAGGTATCCAACCGAGAAAATCTGGCACATCTCGAAGATAAATAACAACTCCAAGAAGGATTATTCCAAAGAGGACGGCGCGCCTGGGCATACCGCGACCGCAAAGAAAATCCTTTAGGTATGTCCCCGCTCGTGACTTGTTGCGTAAAGCCGTACACCTTCCAAGAGACCGGAGCGACGAGCCTTATCAAATACCTCGAACAACCGGGAACACGACGCATTTCGTCGTGAAAAACCACTACCCAACTCGAGCTAGACAGTTCAAACGGCTAATAGCGGAGAACCGCCCGATTATAAGGAGAAGACCACCGCCCGCACGATAAGCACATCACTGTAAAGAATTCACGGCCGGACACTCAAGTCCTTCTATTCAATTCCCGACTAAAGCTTTTTCCGGGGAAATTGAAGTCTCGATGGTCCGGACCTTTCACGGTAACAAAGGTATTTTCACATGGTGGGGGCGCAAGTTTTTACATCCCGAGAAAGGCATATCTACGCCGCCACCCAACACTTGCCGTATTTCCATGGAGGCGTAGTTTCTTGCAGATAAAGCAAGCTATCTTTGATGTACTATAAGAAGTATAGTCAATTCATCACAAGAGTTTGAGTTCTTGATCACATTGCGTTTCGTGGTCGAGCTAACGACATTAAACATACGCTTCGAGGCAAACCCAAGTGTCTTAAATTTTTAGGCCATGATCTATTGGTTATTTTCAAGAATTTTTGGTTTCTAGTTGTGTTCATGGGATCAATGTTTCGCTTATCGGGTTTAATTGCAGGATCCTAAGCTCGTGCAGGTCTTACAATAAGTGGTTCACGTCCTAATGATGTTTACACGTGAGAGTTCTCGAAAAAGTGGGCCGAGGCTGTGTCCAAAATTCCCCGAGACACTTGCCACGCCGCGACGTGGAGATCCCACGCCGCGACAAAATTCCTCATCTCTCCGTCACGACGTGGAATCTCACGCCGCGACGCCATTTTGAAGCCTTCTCCGTCACGCCGCGACGCGGATTTCACGTCACACGCCATTTTCGGGGTTATCACCACGTCGCTGACGCGGATTTCACGCCGCGACGCCATTTTGAAGCCGCTTCGTCACGCCGCGACGTGGAATTCTCACGCCGCTGACGCCATTTGGTCATTTACCTGCCACGCCGCGACGCATCTCGCACGCCGCGACGTCATTTGGTCATGTCCTCGCCACGCTGACGCGGTCCCGCGACGGCCGACGTGGCCCCTCGCTTTTTAGCCCAAGAATAGTTCATTTGGCTCTTCACCTCACACACCTTCACTCATCGAAACCCTAGCTCCCCAAAGATCCTAGCCTTCACGGACTGCCTGAGCTCCCATCCCAATCTGGGCCTGAGACCTCCACGTCGCCGACTCACTCGGTAAGTCACCCTCTTGGCCAGTTTTGGGTCATAGTGGCATCCCCACCACTGTGTGCCCGATTCTAGTCAAAGGAATTGGTGGTTCACAGCGTTTTTGTGTAGTCTAGAGGTCTTTAGGAATTCATTTCAAGTTAGCTAGGTTCTTAGGGTCTTTGAGTCCCATTTAGGTTTTGTTGAGTCATTAGTAGCTATTTAGTTGATTTTGTGGTGTACATTAGGTGTTCGATTTTGTCTAGGTTAGTATAAGAGGCAAGTCAGCCATATGGAGTCACCAATGAGGACCCGACTCCCACGCCTCGATGCCTCACGCTTTATAAACGTTGAAGGCCGCGGACGGCTTTAAAGACAATTTGCAAAACCGATCCTTCATTAAGGAGAAGGGGCTCATCACCCCGATGATTTCTTTAGAAAGACACTCGAGGCTAAGGGTGTATGTGGCCTTATGCCAACCCCTGGCCCAAATGCAAGAATGAGCCGTGAAGTTCGAGAATTTACGCCAACCTCGTCCCATGTCCTCAAAAAGGTCGAGAGTGCGAGGTATATCACCACCCCCAAGGCGGAGTCGATCATTTCTACGGCCTGGGAAGCATGTCCCACCGGGACCCTTTGATCAGCTCCGCGAGCATCCCGACTACCATGAGGTCATCCCGCCAGACACCAAAGGCCGTGCAGTGAGGATCAATGAAGGCGGGCCATGCGGCCACTCAAGGCCAAGCATTCGGGGCCTACATTCCCAAGTTTTGCATCATTTCATCACTTCACGCCTTATCCCGATCGACGAATGTGTGAGGTGACGTTCTCAAATAAGCTCGCTCAACTTCGCCATCATCCGTAGATATCCTATTCATGTCATAAAGTTATCGAGGATGCCATCCCTCCATAACCGGATGCGAAGATGAACCCAATCTTTTCGATATTCGTCAGGCAACAAGCCGGTGCCCCTTGACTCCACAATGAGGCCCGGCTTCATCCGACGCGGCACACCGGGTCAAGCGAGACACACCTCGGTGTCCCGCGAACCCGAGGGGGGTTTACGACTCGGTCACGAGCCCCGACGAGGACGAGCCTGGGACATTCTGCCAAGTTGATCTCTGGTGACACCCAGAGGACATCAGCGCCCCGTCTCACCCACCTCCACCACCACCTCGCTCCGGCCACCTCCAATTACTCCTCATTACCCCAAGAAATCTCAAAGCACTGCTCCCCAGCCCTTCCTCGTATATTGAGGACCCGGTTCTCCCTCACCGAGCGCTGACGATTCCGATGAGACCCGGGGTGAGCACCGAAGTCCTCATTACTCAGATACTAGGCACTCGCGTGCCGACATGCTGACGCTTCGGGGCTAATCGTGCCATCATTCTACAAAGAAGAAGAATTTCATGCAGCCCAAATTTCGTCAAATTTTCCGGCTTTCACCATCCACCACCACCTCCACCGCAGCTGATATTCAGGAGTTCCTTACCCTCTATGTTTTATCTCACAAAGGGGGACACCGATATTTTGTCTGGGGAGATTTAAGATCTGCAATTATGTTTTGTGTTTTGTTTATTGTGTTTTGCTTTAGTAGTGTGTAGTATTTTTAGTGTGTTCAGACATTAGTGTGTTTTGTTTTCGCCTTATTTTTACATCGCACTTTCATGTTCATGAGTCATTTGTTAGTTGTTTGATTATATTTAGACATTCTTCTTTTGATTATATTTAGGACATTTTTGCATATAGTGATCGTGATACAGTGTGCCATTTGATATTGAGGATCAATTTTGACTGAGTTCACTATAAACTTGTTCAAATGCATACATGCTCGATGTCTCTGTGAATTAGGTCAATAGTTAAAAAGGGCTAGTGAATCAATCTCGGTACCAAGAAACCGCCTCAAAAACCCTATCACACTCACACACCAGTGACCCTCTTCTCGTATGCATAAGCCGAACTAACTACTAAAGTCTGATCAACCTAGGAGATTCGAACCATTTGAGATGGGACACCTAATCAAAAGAGGATTGCCATCGAGCCCCAACCAAAAAGAGAAAATACAAAAACAATAGAAAAGAGAAAAGAAAAAAAAATATGACAAAATAGTATGATAGGAATAAGCGAGATCATCCAATCTAACTCTAATAAATTGAGGCCTATCAAAGCCTAATGTCCCCGAGCCAACTCAGCTCTGGGATATTGACTTCACCGCTCGCTAAGTACGGGATGTAAGATGGATCGCTCACGCAACCTAGGGCCATCGAAGCTCAGTTGAGTGTTCAGGGTGAAGTTTGATGGAACTTAATGCCCGGTGCCCTTAACCAACTAGCGGGGAGTCACCAATGGATCCCCGCTACAGGAACACTTGGCACTAGATCTTCTTCCATTTTTGTTTTTGGTACATAGGACATTTCTAGGTATGACATAAATAAATGGGTATGCTCCTATCCCTTGCCTAGTCTTTCTTCCTAATAGGCAGTTGAGTTAAGTTTGGGGGTATCTAACCAGGTGCATATTCGGGAGGTCATTCACTTATAAGCACATGTGGATTTTGGGAAAGGCTATCAACACCATGGGATTTGATGCACTAGTCGCCCACCTATCTCAATCGAATGTAATCGAAAGTCAAATATCTGTATAATTCACCGAACATCGAGCAAAACAAGGTATGTGAGTCACCCAAATTGATCCCTTTTTTTCAAAGATGTGCATCACTGCCTTAGTGTTAGTTACATTATGTCAGTGTGTGTCCTCGTTTAGACGGTCATTGAGACAAGCAAGAAACTAAGCTCGGGGGTGGATGAGTGCCTAAAACACCATCTTACACTCGTCTGCCTGGGCTATTTTCAAGCATTTATTTTATAATAATTTGATAGTTTTTGTATAGATCCTCGATTTTGTGTCCGGTAAGCTACAAGTCTGATGGAGCGAAAAGAACAACTTTTGAAGCAGCTGAACAAATGATGGCAGGCGAGGCATCCGCCACGTCAGCGACGCCGCCACGCCGCGACGCTTTCTGGTCACAATGCAGGTCAACGACGTCCCCACGCCGCGACGTCCCCACGCCGCGACGCCGAAAATCCAGACCTCATCATTTAAAGTACTGATGGCTCAAATTGTGGTATCTAGAGGCGACGAAAGGAGGCAATGTGTTTCGAGCAGAGTGACACTCGACTTCGAGGAAGTGCCCGGGAATTGTAACACTTTCCATTTTTCGTATATTTTCGGATTTTAGAACAATGTTTTCTTTATTAAATAGTTTCATCTTTTCTTCCATTATGTTCTAGATCTCTTTCTAGTGGTTACATCAAACCCTCTACAATGGATTAAAGTTCGATCTTTCAAGTGTTATTCAATTTAGTTATTAATTTGTCACATCTACTCTATACCCGCATTTACAATTCATATGTTAATGTTTGGGCCAATGTTAGCCTAATCGCACCGGAGATCCGAGGATTCGGGAGATGAGGGTATTCAGTG
Source organism: Tetrastigma voinierianum (assembly GCA_016808115.1). Taxonomy (NCBI): domain Eukaryota; kingdom Viridiplantae; phylum Streptophyta; class Magnoliopsida; order Vitales; family Vitaceae; genus Tetrastigma; species Tetrastigma voinierianum. Next base: position 11,175 of record JAEQBH010009048.1, on the reverse strand, counting down.
ATCCGGTAGAGTAGCCTTAAATGATTCAAGTTATCAGAGATATTCAACCTCGAAGGTGGCATTTATGTTATAAGACAAGATTTCGGAATACCGAGTCGAGATAGAGATATACTGATTCTATTCACGAGATAGCGATACCTCGAGAGAGATATCTCGTAGCAAGATCACCTCCCATTGACATAATACAAATATATCAATAACAAAGATTCTTTGTAAAAGTAATCCATCGAACGGATAGGAGATTTAACCCTAGCCAACACCATTAATTCACTAGAATCAATAGCCACTTCAAGTTTCCTTACTTAAATTTTACCCTAGAATCAATTATTCAGATATCATTCGAAAAGAACCTGTGAGTCAATTTACCTTCCCTCGTGGATCGACATCCCGTACATTGCTACAATTATATTACTTTGGGGCTACGCGTGCACTCGCGCACATAGGCATTCACACACAACGCGCTTCTACCGTCGCACCTGCCCACCCTCTCGAGTATCTCGGTGGGTCCAATGAACTCCTCGCAAACTTTCCCACGCTCGCGAACCTGACCACCCCTCTTAGGCATCACCTCAAGAAGACGTGATCCCCAACCTCGAATCCCATGGGTCGACGTCGCACATCCGCATAGCTCTCTCTCGCCGGCCCAGCCGTGAGAGAAGACGCCCGCCGTATCAAGCCCACCTTCCTGAGGAGTCTCTAATCAAATCAGACCAGCGATGGAGCTCTCTCCCAAATCTCCGTCCAACATACTGGCGACCCGTACGGCCTCCCACAGCGCTGCCCTCATACGGTGCCATCTGTATACTCGCTTGATAACTGTTGTTGTAGGCGAATTCCACTAAGGGCAAGTGCTCTTCCCATCTACCCTTATGATCTAGGACGCATGCTCGCAGCATGTCCTCTAACACCTATATAGTCCTCTCAGATTGACCATTTGTCTAAGGGTGGAAAGTTGTACTCATCACAGCTCATAAATTTCCTTTGAAAACTCTTTTCCAAAAGTGTGCCGTAAACCTCGGGTCCCTATCCGACACTATGGATACTGGTACTCTATGTAGCCGGACTATCTCTCGAATGTATAACTGGCAGAATCTCTCCAAGGTGAAGGTCATCCGCACGGCTAGAAAATGTGCCGACTTCGTGAGTCGGTCCACTATCACCCATACCGCGTCATGCTTCGCGGTCCGTGCGCGGGTCACAAGTCCATCGTGACGTGCTCCAACTTCCACTCACCCACCTCCACGGCTTTCGCAGCCCCGCCTCGGCTTCCGTGCTCAACCTTAACCTGCTGACATGTGAGACATCGTCGAACAAAGTCCCCTACGTGTCTCTTCATCCCACTTTAGTAATACTGACGACACGAAGATCCCGTACATCTTCGCACACCGGATGCACGGCAAATCGGTATGCGTGGAAACTCCCCGAGAATCTCTCAAATTGGTCAACCGGGGGGGAACTACCACCCGGGCCCCCTATACTCGAAGACTACCATCTATGTGAACGGTCCAAATTCTCGTCACCCGTACCGACCACTCGTCCCCGATGGACACTCATCTCACGGCCCGCCACCGGACTCCAAATCACTCGCTCAACAGAGACTGTGTAGCCACCTAAACTCCCAAGGTACCCTGAGTCTCAAGCCACGCATCAGAGCCCAAACCGTCCTACAATGATCATCCGCCACTCCCGAGAGCTATACTAGCTAACGCTCCTCGTGACTGACCGAAAGTATCAACACACATTTGCCTAATGAGATGGTAATGCAAAGTGAAGTCATAATCCTCTAGGAACTCCATCCATCCGCTTGCCTCATATTGAGGTCCCGCCGCGTGAAAATATATTTCGACTTTCGTATCCTGAGTACACCCTCGACCTCTCGTCAGATAAGTAGTGGCACCAAATCTCAAGGCGAAGACTACTGCTACCAACCCACGTCGCACATAGTAATTTCGCCTCAAGATTTTTCAACTCCGACGAGAACCATAAGCTACTACCCTTCCGACCGCATCAAACACATCCCTAATCCGCCCTCGGCAGGCATCACAATACACCCGCTGCATCTCTATCCCCGGCCCGGAATCCATCAAGATGGGAGTCAAGTAAGTCCCTTCAACTCCTGAACGCTCCGCACGGCTATCCCAATCAAACTCACCTCCTTCCGGTCAACTTAGTCATAGGTGCCGCTATACCGGAGAAATCCTCAATGAATCTCCGTAATACCCAAATTTAATCCCAAGAAACTACGATCTCGAAGATCCGGACTTCGCCTCCCAACTCATCACGCCTCGACCTCTCCGGTCGACCGACACTCCCGATGCCGACAACACGCGTCCCAAAATCCACTCGCAGTTTAACTCGCACTCACCTAACTTGGCGTACACCGATGGCGTCTCAACAACCTGCAAACGATCCTCAAGTGATACCATGCTCCACTCCGACCGAGCAGAAGATGTCATCCATCACGAAGACTACGATAAACCGACGAAATAGGGTCGGGAACTGGCGCATGAGATCCATGAATGCCGCCGTGCATTCACAACCTCGAAGGGCATCACCGCAAACTCAAAGTGCCCATAACGCGTCCTAAATCGCCGCCTTTAGGATATCTCGTATCCCTAACCCTCACCGACAAGAACTGCGAAGGTTCATCTTGAGTGTACTAAAGGCCCTCTCAACCGATCAACAAATCGTCAATCCTCTGTGAATGGGTACCGATTCTGATCGTGAACCTTGTTCAACTGTCTCTAGTCAATGCACAATTGTAAGGGTCTTGTCCTTCTTCTTTGCAAACAGAACCGGAGCGCCCCATGGTGAAGTGCTCCAGCCTTGGCGGAACCCCTTTGTCCAGCAGCTCCCGGTGAGCCGGACTCGAGTTCCACAGAACTCAACCTAAGTGGCCATCCTATGAGTCATAGAGACGGGTGAAGTACCAGGTGTAAACTCGATACCAAAGTTTACTTCACCCTCCGTGGAGGTAGTCCGTAGCTCATCCGGAAAACATCCACACCGCATACTACCGAGCTAGATCTAGTCCTGGCCTCCGTCCCTCTCTCTGTGTGGCTCGCAACCAACCCGCCAACCGTCCCCGACACTGGACTCATATACCTGTATGGGGCAAATGTCATGCTTGTCCTCTCGAAATACCACACGAGTACCGTCCCACAGATAGGCGTAAATCTCCCGCGCCACAATCGATAACGACCCCGTAAGCCGTCGCCTAACGATCTCTGTGGATGACATCAACTCCGAAGACAGCCCATGATCCCAGTCCACTGTGAGTAGAGTCCCCGAGATCTCCAACTCGCAACCGCGACATATCATCCTTATTCTCGCCCTAATCCCTAGGGGAGAACTCACATACAAAGGCTCCTCTAAGGTCTCAACCTTTAAGCCCAACTCGATCACAACTGATGTAGCGATGAATGAATGCGAAGCACTTAATCAAATAACACCCAATGATAAAGCAGATAGCAAAACGCACTCGTATAACCTGGCTGATTTACTGACTCACCAAGGGGTGATGGCGTAGACACGCCCCTGCACCCTCGATGTCCCCCGCCCGTGGGGCCTCGGCCCTCCGCATCTACCCACACTCGGCCTCCTGGGCCCGCTCGTGAAACAAGTCTGTAGCCCCCTCGAAACCGAGACCGGCCCCTCCGGCCTCGTACTCCATGCCGTGAGGAACGATCGTATCCTCTCCCCGCCCCGCTACCGACTGGACTGGTGATGTTCAAAACCCCTGATCCCCTGCCTCCGGGGCAACTTCGCCTCATGTGTCCGTGCCGGGCCACAATGGTAGCACACCATCTCGTCCCGCCTGACCGGGTAACTTCTATCTGGCCCCGGCTGGTCGGTGAACTCATCCGTCCCTGCCCTGGATGGCCGTGACTCAGATCTCGCGAACTGCAGGCTCTCTGCTTCTCGAACTGGAGGAAGACTGGATCAACTTTCCTCTTTGCCACTAACGCCTGCGATCCCGAGTGTTCCGCGCATCCTCTATCTTCTATACGCGCCGGCCCCAAACATAATCCATCCCGTAGCGTAATCCTACAATCCCGCACGACCGGACAACTTCACCCATTCTCGAATCTCCTAACCTCGCTAAGTCCGTGGCCACGTAGTCACGACCGCTAACTCTGTGAATCTAGCTACGTAGTCCATCACTGTCATCGCCCTCGCTCTCAGCCTCTAGGAACTCCTGGGCCTCTGCATGCCCTCGCAGCCTGGAAAGTACTTACCTAAGGAACATCTCCCGAAACTCGCCCCCATGTCATAACCTCTAAATCTCTAGAAGTCCTAGCCTATCTCCACCATACCTGGGCCTCGCCCTCTAGCTGGAATGCAGCTAACCTGATCCTGGTCGTATCGGAGGTGATCTCCATAGCCTCCAATATGTTCTCGATCTGCATAAACCAATGGTCTGCCACCATCGGGTCTCCTCCCCGTGATCGCCTGGAGGGTGGTGCGCCCAACTCGGAGGTTACTAGGACCTCTCGACTCACTCCGCTAGCCTCGTGCGATAGCAGCCGTAACACTCCATGTTCCTCAAAGAAAGGCCCCATTGACCAAATATCTACGGGTCGCCAATGCTCCAAGGGTGCTCGACCAAGGCCCCGCGGACGTCCTCTACGACCGCCCTCTACTAGCCATCTACACAATTAAAATGTGACAGCTAAATTCACACAGATTCTAAGGCATAAACACAAACGAGACACTAATCATGCACAAAATCAGTGCATATATATCAAGTCCCTGCATTTATAAGCAATGCAAGACAATCATTTCATTTTAAACAAATCATTTTGATCAACAAAAAGATCATTTTTGAAAATTTATTTTTCGAAAATTTTGTCTAATTTTATTTTATTTTATTTTATTTTAATTAAATTTTAAAAATATTTATTTTATTTTTCGAATTTTTTTGTAATGAAATAAAGGTTCATTTAGTGACTCAGAAATGCAATGAATCAAACCTGGCCAAAACCGAGTCAAAGTGCACAAACACCCAACTCCAAGCCCAGCTTGAGCACACCCAGTGCACTGTGCGCTTGTGCTGCGTAAGCCGCGCAAGGCCTGCACGCTTCGCGCTTGCTGCCGCTGCCGCCGCTTCGCCGCCATAAGAGCCGCTACAGCCTCAGCCAAGGCCGTCGCGTTTCCGCTCGGGCCGCTGGGCCAAGGCTTCGCCCGCCGCTTCGCCGCAGCGCCGCTTAGTGACCTGCACGCCTCGCCAGACGCTCTCGCCAGACGCTTCGCCAGGCGCTTTACGCTTACTTGCGCTGGCTCAATGCCGTGTCAGCGCCTCCTGCAATACCCTCGTGCCTCGCTACCACCCGCGCCAAATCATTCTTTTATGATCAATGGGCAAAGAGCCCATTCTGTGGTCTCACTAAATTTTTTTTTCATTATATTTTTCTATTTTTCCAAACATTGAAAATACTAAAAATATATACCTATATATTTTGTTTCATTTTCCAGGATACTCTAATAAATTATAAAAATTCATTTTCTTCAATTTTCTTCAATTTTCTTCAGTTTTCCAATTGGTAAAACCTTAGAAATTAATTTTCATCATCAATTTTTTTTATTTCATTCTCATCAGTAGCCTTCCTTGCTACTTCAAGAAAATTTTAACTGTGAAATTTTAGTTATTTTTCTTGTGCAAAAACTGGAATAATTTTCTAGTTTTCCATAAAACCCACTCTGTTCTTGTCCAAAACTGGAGCTGCTGTCCAGACTTGCTGTCCAGACTTGTTCTGGACCATTTTGCCAAAAAATTTCTCAACCGACTTGTTCCCACACTAACTCTAGTGTTCAACATTTTAGTTTATTTGTCCTAAGTGCTATCCACCTAAGCACACAATCCAAACACAACACATGATCAATCAACATGTTATACACCTTTCACACACACATATAACCATTCATCAAAGCACAATGCAAAACACACATGCAATTAATTTTATCTCATGCTTCCAGTATTCCCATATTTAAACCCAACACTCCATCAGGGTGATGTCTTACACCTTAAAAGATCATGGCCTTTAAGCTTCCAATCCCCTGCTCCTGTAGCCATGGTACCAGTTCTTCACACTCGTCGATTTCAACCCGTCCGCTGATCACCCCGCCAACCCGCGAATACTCGTGAATGTCGTGACCCGACATTTTTCACAGAAATCGGGCAGTCTCCTTTGTACTGGGGAGCTCTACCTAAATACAAACCCGTGATAAACCCGTGGTCCAAAACAAATTCAATATACAAGCTTATGATTTAAAACGGCCACTGGGCCCATAAATCACTCAATATACATGCCAACTATGAATCCAACTATATACCCAATATTACAAGAGTTAATATGTTTACTCTTATACAATACATGCTAATAAACTTAAAAAGTTCTAATACATGTATATCTCAAAGCCACAACCCGACTTTCTTCTAATCTTCGGCCCTAGACGAGCCGTCCCCGCGCACGCTCCCTGTACCCCAGAAAATAACATCCCGATTGCAGTGAGCTAATGCCCCGCAGGAACTCGCCCTATGGGCCACTCACCACCTAAGTGCAAGTAACGCTCCATCGAAAAACACACACATTCCAAACGATGATCCTACTCTTGAATGTCTATATGACCAACTCGCATCCCGAGTCCTCACGACTTCCTTCACACTCGCCTAAGCCTCGCTTTGAAAAATTATTATTTTGTTTGTTTATGGACAACTTTCATGTGTATATATCAATCGCCGCTCCGACGATTGATATATTATTTTGTTTGTGGACTACCCTCCGATGAATATTTAACTGGTCAGTCTGACGATTGATATGTTATTTGACTACCCTCCGATAATTAATATTTTTAGATGTCCCTCCGAACTGCTTTCTAGACTGCCTCAGCGCACTCACCTCATAGTCCTAGGGTGTTCCAAAGGCATATGAATGCATGTATGTCAATTCCAATACAGTTTGACTATAGGTAAATATATAAACATGCATATATTTACAAAAATTTAATTCACACAATCATGTCATGTAAATTAATTAATTCATACATCAAAATTACCACTCATTTAACGATCAAACACGAAAGAATTCTACTCAATTACCACTAACATATATTTTCAAAATTATATTTTGAGAATCAAGCTTCGGGAATAGTGAAACCCTTACAATTCCCGAAAAATCACAAATCACCTGGCTCACTTAGTGAACCTGCTCACCACATTCTACTAATCCAATCAATACACACATCAACACACAAATGCATAATTTTAAACCAAAATCAGCTGTGGAGCAGCCACGGCTGCTCCATTTGATTTTCAAAATTTAAACACCCGGTCCTGCCTGGATCATCAAACGCCCAACGGCCTCATTCGACTCAAACATTAGTAAAACACTTAAAATGGGAATAAAATTCAAGTAGGGAGAAACCCCTACCTCTTGGAGTTTGAGGAAACTCCCTCAATCCGGTACCCACGCGAAGCCCTTTCCGTGTAGAGCAGTTCTCTTTCTTGTCCCGAAGACCGTCGACGGTCGGATCACCCGTATTTCTAGAGAGAAGTTCGACCTTCTCTCACTACAAAACCTCCATTTTTGCTTCTGTCCCGCTACTGCCTCCTTTTTCCCTCTCCCACGTCTTGTTTTGCTTTTCATTTGAAGAAGAACACTGTTCATTTGTCCTTTAATTCTCATTTAATCCAATTAAATCGACACTCCTTTATTTCTCCAAAGCTTTGACATTCAAAGACTATTTCGACCGGCCCATTTCCATCATTTCTCTACTCATACCAATTTATGGTACATATGATTACTCGCTATGTGTGAATTTCGTCGAGATCGGTAAATCGCTTTTACGGCATTCAAACGCGATGCCTCGAAAATGTGCCAACTCGACTGCTTCGTAATTCTAATAAATTTTATGCTAACCAGTTGAGACGATTCCAACTATGGAAATCCGTTTGGCCATCTCGAGATCTAGAGAATAAATTAATGGATTTTTAACCGAAATTAACAACTTTGTAATCGAAATTACGATTTACATTTTTCCGTAAATTGGAATTTCGGTCTTACAAGGATGCCTTTGCTTCGGGCAAAGATGGTAGTCCCATGTATGCCATGTTATACCATGCCGACATTCAAGTACGCAGCTGGGAATAGTTAGTCGGTATCAATCCGATCCAAGAGAAGAACATTTGATTGCAGTGAAGCATATTCTCAAATATCTAAGGAGAACAAGAGATTATATGCTAGTATATTCTAGTGGGAGTCTGGAAACTATTGGTTATACAGACTCATATTTCCAAGGGGATATTGATTCAAGAAAATTCACTTCTGGATATGTGTTTACACTAAATTGTGGAACCATTTGTTGGAGGAGTGTCAAACAAACTTGCGTTTGCCGACCACAACCCGGGAACCGAGTATGTGGCCGCTTCTCGAAGCAATGAAAGAAGCAGATGGTCAAGAAGTTCCTTCGATCTCTCGCGATACCGAGTGCAGATCGGCCCACACTTTTATCAGGACAATAGTGGGTCAGCACAATCCACAACCACAGACACGCAAACGTAAACACATAGTAGAGAAAGAGATTACTGACTCGTGATATCATCGAGAGAGGAGATACAGTGGTTACTAAAATAAAGAATGTGAGGAAAATTTAGCATACCCATTTACAAAGACACTACCCGCTTGAGTTTTCAGAAACATGTGATTATATGGGTGTTATGAGTCTAAATACCTTGCTTTTAAGGCAAGTGGAGTTATTTGTGTTTTTTTAGAACAAGACAAGATGTGTTATTATATTTTCGAGTTTAATTTTAATACAATATGAGGTATTCTTCATATTATTATGCACACCGATAGCCTTGCGAGAAGGTCTCGATTATCTGTAGAATATATGATCATATGAATACGCTCATGTACATGATCATGGGTTCTCACAATTAATGAATAAGATCACAACTATTAAACAAAGTTGGGAGCTTTATTTAGACCTCTAAATATTTTTGAAATAATCTGCTTTGGTTATTATAAAATATTGGTGCAAATTATGTTGCATCGATAGTGATCAAAGTGTAGATTATTTCCAAAGCAATTTCAGAAAGGAAATAAATCTCAAGCAATATTTCGTTATTATTCTTCTCCCTCAATCCCGAGTTTATTATGTGATAGTATTTAAATGATTATTGTTCTTTGAGTTGTCAATAAGTGATGTCTATTTAAACGACCAATATCTTGATGATTTGGGAGCAAGATTATTTAATTACAATATTTATGAAATAAACACATTAATTTGTATTTAAATATCCTCTTAATATGCTTCAAGATTTCTAATAAGCAGGAATTCACCGTCAAAGGCATTTTATCCATTAGAGAAACTGATAAATCAAGAAAATAAATAATTGATTTATTGATATAAAATCTTATCAATTAATTATTAATATTTTATAAAGGATAAAATAATATTAATATTTAATATTATTAATCTCGGAGTTCAATTCTGGGCTTTTAGTGGAATAACATCGGATTAGATAATTGCTTGACAATTATGAGGAGCCTTGATTAATGATAACCGTAAGATCCCAAAACTAGCTCATGATAAATGGTGGAGTATAATATCACAAGCATAAGAAAGAACCCAACTGTTTTTATAGCAAGGGAGATTGTTGATTTTTACATATGCAAGTTCAAGTCGCTTAAAACACTAAATGGGTTCACATACTGACTCAGCCCTTGCGCAAGGGATACTAAACGACTATTAAGATTCTAGTACTAGATTCTAGAAATAGAGAAAGATAATACAACCCTAAATCGAATCAATTTAATTATAAAGAATAGCCGAGAAAAGAAATCATTTCTTAGCTGATTCACCCACACGCCGCTCCATCACCCTCGACTGGCCCCTAAGGTGTGGAGGCCCAAATGACCACAAGCATTCCCAGTACTTGTACTTATAAATGTAAAATAATACAACCCTAACTCGAATCAATTAATTATAGAGACCAGCCGAAAAATAAATCATTTCCTTAAATGATTCACGCCTCGCCTCCACACGCCCTAGCTCCATCACCTCGAGGTAGCTTGCAAGATCTGCAGCTTCGCAGATACTTCTACAAATCCACGCGCACGATCCACCGGGTTATATTAGTTTAGTAATTAAATTGAATATTCTAAATCACATGATGATTCTAGCTTCCGCTGATTATTCTTACAAGATGATGATGCCTTTTTTCCAAATGAGACGACACATCCAAATCCTTATAGTTGAAGTTTTTTTTTAGCAGTTTAGCTCAAAGAAGATGATGAACTAGCTTCCAACTCCAAGTCATGGACCAGAGGCAAGGAAGAGTTTACTACTTTAATTGTAGGATTGTATTTTGCCCCTCCCATTGCTTTTCTTTTCTTTTCGGCTGAGCATAGTGAAATTCAATTTCCTTATGAGCAGATAAAAACAATGTTAATAAGGCCTGCTTGCTCTTTTCTGGTATTAGGCCTTTAGCTGCCAAAGCTGCTCTTGGTTTCCTACAAACATTGGAACTTCCTGCTTGGTCAGGAGCTGAAGGATTGTAGACGATGGCATCCTGCCTGCACACAACTTTTTACTTGTTCTTCTGCTTTTGAATGATCTGAAAACCAAATAATACTGCAAGATTTTCAAGTGTAAGCATTGAAGCTCGAGAATTGTAGTGAGTAATGACATTCCTGGAGAAGAATAGAAAACCAGATAGGATTGCAGTTAGGAGGTTATTAATTATGTCAAAACAAGGCTGAATGAGTCGCCTGCTTCCAGAACCTTAGATAAATAACCAGGGGCAGCTGTTGCAACTTTGAAATGCAAGGGATTTAGAATGATGCTGGGGGGTGCCTGCCAGCAACGGCCCAACAGAATGATCCAAGGCATTTATAAAGCTTGAAAACCTGTAACAGTTCTATGGAATCAGGATGGAGCCCATATGCTAAAACCCAATGCCAAGAGGCACATTGGAAGTAATCACATGCAGGAGTGAATACCCCATTTTTCTATGAATCAATTTGCGGTTACATTGCTTCAAATTATTCAATTGGAAGATCATGTACAATAGGTTAAGTATGTAAATTGGTTATAAAAGAACACCAGAAGAAAAGCCCAAGAGAAAGCACTTTAAGGCCTGCCCATAAAGCAAAGAACTATGAAGACTACATA